>CM064552.1:33767341-33903572 GCA_032716605.1 Paralithodes platypus | reverse complement strand
ATATATGGGTGTACTCAACCGCCTTAGGGGGTTCTTTACCCATGCACATCTTCTTGCTCTGTACAGGGGCATAGTGCGTCCTTGTATTGAGTATAGTTCACATGTGTGGGGAGGTTCGTCTCACACCGCTCTCCTAGACAAAATTGAAAGGAAGGCCTTTCTTATTATTAACTCTCGTCCACTCACCAACTCTCTGTAATCTCTCTCTTCGCCGCAATGTTGCATCTCTCGCTATTCTATCGCTACTATAATAATCAGTGTTCCTCAGAGCTTTCCCAGTGTATACCACCTCCTTTACGTAGGGCACGTGGTACCCGTCTTGCAACACAATCCCACCCCTACTCTGTGCAACTCTCCAACCCAAGAGTGAAACGTTACTCTCAGACTTTCTTCTATTCAACAGCTGAACTCTGGAACTCTCTCCCAGAATCAGTCTTTCCCTCTTCCTATGACTTAAATTGGTTCAAACTCTTCGTGTCCAGGCATTTTGGCTCGAACGTCCCTTGATTTTGGCCCTGTCACTCTTTCAACTATGGGGGAGGCACTCGCTATAGGCAGTTCTGCCGTTTGCCTCCCTCACTCACATAGAAAAAGACTATCTATCTATCTATATGCTCAGGCCCAATCCCCATTTTGGGGGTAGCCGACTCAAGACAGAGCAAGAACAGGGAAAACACAAAAACAACATAAAACAAAAAATAAACACAGATAAAAAACACAAACTCACACACATCCAGGTCACCCAGGAGAAGACCCAGAGACCAGGGTTACCAAGGTTGCTCCAGCACTCCCCCGGCCCCTGACCACCCGGAGAGGTTCCGATCTCGGCAGGCAGACATGCAGCGGAGCCAAAGCCACAAGCCCTCCCACCACACTTCCAGGCACACCCTTCATATTAATCGTCTCCCCGGGTCAGGCGCCTGATGGACTATTATCTAGTCCAACTTGCGCCCGACCCCTTACTCCAAATGACCACGTGTTCACTCAACTATTCACAAGCATTCTCCATTCACTCCTGTCCACCACCACTTCCCCTGCCTGATCTATAGTCATTCCTCTATCATCCAAAGCCTTTCTTACACAGTCTCTCCATCTCAATGGGGGTCTTCCTGCCCTTCTATCTCCCCTTGTACCTGACTCACATATTCTCATTGTAAGCCTTTCATCTCCCATTCGTTCAACATGACCATACCAGCGCAGCACCCTTCTGTCCACTCTGGCTGACAAATGTTCCTGCTGCCCCACTCTCCTACGTATCTCTTCATTCCTCAATCTGTCTCTACGAGTAACTCCACAAATACTCCTCAAGCAGCTCATCTCCATCACATCCAGCCCTCTTTTCTCCTTTTTCTTCAGAGCCCATGTCTCAGCCCCATACATCACTGTTGGCACAACAATTCCTTGATACAGTGCACTCTTTACTTTCACTCCGAGATTTCTCGTCTTCCACATACTTCCCATTGCTCCGAAACCTTCCTTCCTTCACACACTCTCTGTTTTACCTCCACTTCCATACCTCCACTCCTGCTTATCGTTCCTCCTAGATATTTAAAACACTCTACTTGTTCCAATATTTCCCCATCCAGCCTCACATCTAGATTCACCCTATGCTCTCCCCTATTACACACCATTACTTTACTTTTATTGACGTTCACCTTCAGTTTCCTCCTTCCACAAACCACACCAAACTCTTTGACTACCCGCTGCAGTTTCTCATCAGAATCCGCCACCAATGCTGTGTCATCAGCGAACAGCAACTGATTCAACTCCCAATCTCTACCATTCTTTCCTACTAAACCCAATCCTCTTCCCATAGTTCTCCTTTTCACCTCCCTCACCACACCATCCATAAACATATTAAAACAGCCATGGTGACATTACACAACCCTGTCGCAAACCTACCTTTACCTCAAACCATTCACTCAGCTCACCATTTCCTACTCTCACACATGCTCTGCTCCCTTCATAAAAACTCTTAACTGCTTCTAACAAATTTCCTCCTATTTCATAAATCCTTAACACCTTCCACATTACTTCACGGTCCACACGATCATACGCTTTTTCCAAGTCCATAAAAGCCCAAAATATCTCCTTATGCTTCTCTAAATACTTCTCGCATAACTGTCTTATTGCAAACATCTGATCCACGCACCCTCTTCCCCTCCTAAAACCGCACTGTTCTTCTCCTATTGCAACTTCCGTACACTTTATTATCCTCTCTATCAACACCCTGCCATACAGCTTTCCAACCACTGACAATAAACTAATACCTCTATAACTTGAACACTCCTGCCGATCTCCCTTCCCCTTGTACAATGGCACAATACATGCACTCTTCCAGTCTACTGGTACCATTGACACAGCAAAGCACACATTGAAAAGTCTCACCAACCAATCTATTATCACATCTCCACCCTTCTTTATACACTCCACAGCAATACCATCCAAACCTTCTGCTTTTCCCGCTCTCATTTGTTTCACTGCTTCTTTCACCTCATTTTCCTCAATCCTTTCATTCATTCCCTGCCACCTGGGTGGCCTGGGTAACCTATCTCCATCCACCTCTGCTTCAATCACTGCTTCTCTTCCATCTCTTGTATTTAACAAAGATTCAAAATACTCGGCATATCTTTTCCTCACTTCAACTGGTTCCACTAGTAATTCTCCATTTTCATCTTTCACTGACTCTTCCCTCTTTTGTCCTCCTTTCCTTACTTTATTTACCTCCTTCCAGAACATCTTCTTTCGTTCTCCAAAATTCTCACTCAGCCTTTGGCCCCACCTTTCGTTTGCATCTTTTTTCGCTTCTCTAATTTTCCGTTTAGCCTCTCTCCTTTTCTCCTTGTACCTCTCCCATACCTCAACAATACCATCCTGTAAAACCCTCTCAAAACACTGTCTCTTCTCCTCAACTGCCTTTCTCACCGTATCATTCCACCACTCGCTTCCCTTCCTGATACCTCTGCCTCCTACTTTCCTTTTGCCGCATACTACCTCTGCACTTGCTTTCACTCCTTCCTTAAACTGTTGCCATTCAACCTCTACTTCTCTCTCTTCCATCTCTCTCACTTCCATCCACTTTTCATTTAGTCTTTCCTTGTACTCCCTCTCTTTTTCACTCTTCTCTAACTCACTAACTTTTATTACCTCTCTTACTTCACGCTTGTCTCTTATTCTCCTGTAACTCTAAACTCTTAGCTTTCCCTCCACCAGGTAATGATCTGACATACCCTCCGCCTCACCTCTCATCACATTCACATCCAGCAGTCTACACAATCTTTCCCTTGTCACCAGCACATAATCCATCAATGCCCTCTCTACAATCTCTCCCCTCACAAGTCTATGCCAGGTGTACTTGTGTATACGCCTTTTTTTGAAGAACGTATTACCTACACTCAATCTACACTCTTCACATACATTTTTCAGTCTTTCTCCACTCTCGTTTACACCATCCACACCAAAACTACCGATGACTCCCTCAACAGGCTCATTTCCTACTCTAGCATTTAGGTCCCCTAAAACTATAACATTTTCATTTTCATCAAACCCTTGTAGACAATCTCTCAAATCCTCCCAGAAACCCTCTACCTCGTCTAACTCTCTTTCACTTCCTGGTCCATACGCACTTACAAAAACCCACCTTTCACCCTTAAACCGCATTCTCACCCACATTAGCCTTGATGACACCTCTTTCCACTCTTTTATAAACTCTCTCAACTCCTCCTTCACAATAATAGCCACTCCTTCTTTCCCTCTGACTCTCTCGTCTACTCCAGACTTTCTACCTATCACGTTTCCAAAATCCACTTCTCCCTCTCCTTTCATCTTTGTTTCATTCAGTGCAAGGACATCATACATCCTTCTTTCAAATAACCTTCCAATATCCTCTCGCTTCTCATTCGTACTACATCCACGCACATTCAAAGCTCCTATTCTTAGGGTCCGGGACCACGAACGCGTTCCCTCGCCCCTATCTCTGTCTCGTTTTTTTGGTAGATTTATTTAAGAGGAGAAGGATACCAGGCCCCCCGCCCCCGATCCCCTTTAGCCGACTTCTACGTCTCGCCGGAGAAAAGCGGTGGTGGAAATTTCTCACCCCTCCACCACAGAGGAGGCTACCTGCACCAGAAAGTGGTGGGCGTTGGGGTCGCCGCATCCCTACGCCATTTGAAAAAATTAGAGATGCAGAAGGAGAAAAAGATAGAAGGGGCTATGGGAAGTAGAGGACACCAACCCTCACTCTGACAAAGGGTCAGCCCACCACTGAAAAAATAATATACAAAAAGACAAAAAATAATATATATATTTATATATATATATATATTTATATATATATATATATTTATATATATATATATATATATATATATATATATATATATATATATACTGTATAATTATATATATATATATATATATACCGGTATATATATATATCTGATAATTTCAATCTTGTATCCCACGCTCGAATTATAACTAAAACCATGAAAACACTCATTTCTCAAAATCTGAATAAAAAACTTGAAAAATAAGGGTGCCTTACCTTTGGATACCTTTGGATACCTTTGGATGTGTTCGCCGCTCCTCTAGCGGCACCAAGGAGCGCGACGCCCCTCGTTATGGGTGGTGATTTGGTGCAGTAGACTGTTTGAAGCGACAGCTCGCTCCCTTGCGAGGATGGGCTCGTCTGACACTTTTTGCAGTTCGACATTTAGGGCTCTCTTGAAGTTGTCTAACGAGATGTCCCTCATGTCTCTTACTCGCCGTGGGAGTTTGTTGAAGAGACGTGGGCCTCTGTGTGATAACCAGCCCTCTCGCAGAGAGCCCATAGCACCCCTGTTATTCATCCGGGGGATTTCGCATTCCCAGCCTCTCCTATCACTGAATTTCATGACTATCGGAGTATGTAGGTTTGGTACTAAACCCTCTGCGATTTTCCATGTGTATATTATTAGGTAACGTTCTCTTCTACGTTCCAGTGAGTACAGATTCAGTGCTCTTAAACGCTCCCAATAGTGTAGATGTTTTATCGAACTTATATGCGAAGTGAAATTTCTTTGTACACTCTCTACGTCATTTATTTCACCTGCTTTGTATGGGGATGTTAATACGCTACAGTATTCAAGCCGCGGTAGCACTAGAGATTTGAAGAGCGTTATCATAGGCAATTCACCGCGTGTTTTAAAAGTACGCAGAATCCAACCCGTTAGACGTTTCGCAGCCGCCACTTTGACCTGGTTATGTACTTTGAAACCCATATTTTCAGACATTAATACCCCAAGGTCTTTCACACTGTCTTTCCGTTCTATTATGTGGTTAGATTCTGTTAAGTAATTTGTAATTTCTTTAACACCATTATTATCTCCGTACCGTATTAATTGGAATTTTTCCTCATTGAATTGCATGTTGTTTTCCCTGGTCCACTGGAACACCACTACATTCATGTCTTCCTGCAGTCGGCCGGTGTCCTCTTGTGTGTTTACTATCTTACTTAATTTTGTGTCATCAGCAAAAGACGACACCGTACTGTGTCTGGTGTTGGTATCTATGTCGCAAATTAGTATGAGGAACAGAAGGGGCGCTAGCACTGTTCCTTGGGGCACTGAGCTTTTGACATCCGAAGGCTCAGAAGTGACTTGGTTTACTGCTACCGATTGTTTTCGGTTTACGAGGAAATTGTATATCCACCGTCCGATTTTCCCAGTTATACCTTTTGCTTTCAGTTTGTGGGCTATTATACCATGGTCACATTTATCAAATGCCTTAGCAAAATCGGTGTAAATGACATCCACGTTTTTCTTTTCTTCTAGCGCTTTAAGAATTTTGTCAGTGTTCCAAAAGTTGTGAGAGACATGATCTTCCCGCTCTAAACCCATGTTGACCGGTGTTGTGTAGTTCATTTGCCTCCATGAATGTTGAAATTTTGCTTCGCAGGACTCGCTCGAAAACTTTAATGATGTGAGAGGTTAGAGCTACCGGGCGGTAGTTTTTTGGTAGTGCTTTACTCCCTCCTTTATGCAGTGGGGCAATTATTGCATTTTTCAAGCTATCTGGTATGTCACCAGTGTCTAGACTCCTTCTCCACATTATAGCCAGGGGTTTTGAGAGGTTTTCCTTACATTTTTTCATTAGGATCGAATTCCATGAGTCCGGGCCTGGTGCCGAGTGGGATGGCATGTTGGAAATGGCCTCTTCTAGGTTTTTTTTTTTTTTTTTTTTTTTTTTAAAAGAGACAATGAACGGAGGAAGGAAAAACACAGATAAAACAAAAAGGTCCATGTGCCTAAAGGCATCCTCCATTCATAAAATGTTTGTAACAACTGGATTTAAACATTTGTAGATTGTAAGTTTGTGGAAAGCAATTCGAGGGAAGTGAATTCCAAAGAGTAGTAGCTCTGGGGATAAATGAATTCTGATAAGCAGAAGTTCTGCATTGTGGAGGAGAAAGTGTAAATTCATGGGCGCTCTCAGCTGCCCTAGTTCTACGGGGAAAGATGTGAGAGGCGGCACAATTGAAGCAAGTTCCTCGGAACAATTGCTGTGAAAATATCTAGAATAATGCAAGGGATGCAACGTTTCTTCGTATGGATAATGTAGGAAGGTCCTGTGTGATTGCAGGGTTATTGATTAATCTAATAGCTTTATTTTGAATTTTGTCCAACTGCCTCAATGCAACCACTCCCACTTCCACCCCACAGACGTGAACAGTAATCCATCTGAGAACGCACATGACTTTTATATATCACGGCCAACTGCTCGCCAGTGAAGAATTCTCGAACTCTGTACAGGAGTCCCAGTTTTTTTAGAGGCATTCTTAGCAATGCTTCTAACATAATGTGTCCAGCTCAAGTTAGTAGTTAATGTTACACCGAGAATGTCAATACTAGGGGAAGTGGGAATATTTACATCATTAAAAAATATATGGGAGTCAGTGAGATTCTGTCGGTTAGAAAATTGAATGTACTTGGTTTTCTGTGCATTAAAGGAAACTAGATTCTTTTGTCCCCATCCATTAATTCTAGAAAGGTCCTGGTTCAGAGAAATTGCAGTGTTTATTTTTGAATTTATAAGATCGGGTTGGGTGACATAATTGGTAAATGTGAAGGAACTGTGGAGTGTTGAGTCATCTGCGTAGGAATGTATTGGATTATGAGTGGTAGATATGAGATCATTGATATGAATGAGGAACAGAATTGGGGCCAAAACTGATCCCTCGGGAACACCAGCATTTATTGAGTGAAATTGAGAATAAAGGCCATCTACCATTACACATATTTTTCTGTTATGAAGATAAGAGAAATTAGTGGAACTAATGATGCAAGGCCGTAGTGTGACATCTTCGACAATAAGGATTGATGCCAGACTCTATCAAATGCCTTTGATATATCCAGTGCTATTGTATGTGTTTCACCATGTTGGTCTGTAGCTTGGTTGATTTGATGCGTAAGAAGGCAAAGCATGTCTGCAGTTGATCGACATCGTCTAAAACCATATTGCCTATCACTGATTAATTTATTATTCTCAAGATGCTTAATTATGTGATTATTTAATATAATTTCAAAGACTTTACCAAGAGTAGAAGTTATAGCTATTGGTCTGTAGTTTGATGGATCTGAAGAGGCACCTTTTTTTAGGAACTGGATGGATGTTTGCTTCTTTCCAGGGTACTGGGAAGCATGAGGTATGAGTACACAGACGGAAAATTTTGCCAATACAGGAGCGAGCACCAAGGAGCAATTCTTAAGTACTATTGGAGGAATTTCATCTGAACCAGAGCCTTATCTACCGAGAGATTCTGCAAAATAGTTTTGACATGTCTGGTGGATCTTAAGTGAGGGAATTTCAGGCGAATTAAATTAAGTACAGGGACATCTTGATTTATTTCATCTAAGGTTGAGTTGGTGGAGAAATATCCGCAAGAAGGTTAGCTTTACCTCGTGGGTCACTTACAAGATTGCCAGTCGATTTTAATGGTGGAATGGATGAAGCAGTAGTGAAGTTGGATTTAAATGAGTTAAGAGTAGACCAAAATATTTTGTTATCATTTGGATTATTTAGAAGTTTATTTGCCTGCTTGTGGAGAAAGTTTGATTTAGTTAGGTTTAATACAGTTTTGGCATGATTTCTGATGTTTCTAAAGTAATTAAAGGCTTCATGTGTTTTTGATCTTGTGTATGCATTGTAGGCTATTGCTTTTTGTTCAGTTACTCTAGCACAATTATGGTCAAACCATTTAGGTGAATTAGATCTTTTACTGTACTTTTGATGAGGAATAAAAGTTTCCATTCCAATTTTTACAAAATCTTGTATGTGGCTCAAGGTGGAGTGTGCATCATTAGAAAAGAAAGAGGCCCAGGGAATATCAATAAAGAAACCTTGAAGACCCTCCCAGTCTGCCCTATCGTAATGCCATTTAGTCACCAGACCGAAATCAATATCCAGCATCTGAGGGGATTCCGTGGGGGAGGTTTCCATGAAAAATATATTTTGGTCTCTGATGACTTTTGTTTCATCAGGCTCACTGAATGCCATTTCATACTGCCTGCTTAAGAGTTCGCTCATTTCCTTTTTGTCCCCTGTGAAAGAGCCGTCCCCTTTGCTCAGTGGGCCGATGTTTGATGTTGTTTTAGCCTTTTGTTTGGCGTATGAAAAGAAGTATTTGGAATTTTCCTTTATACCTGCAATAGCTTTCCTCTCCTCTTCCATATGTTGTAGTTCATATGATATTCTTAGCCTTTGTTCAATTTCCACAATTTCTCTATCTATTTCGACCTTTTGCCTATCATGTAGATTTTGATGTGTGCGTCTTTGTGTGAGTAATTTTCTTCTTCTGTACAGCCTCCTCCTTTCCCGATCTTGTTTGCTTCTTCGTTTTGTTTGTCTTGCAGGTATATGGTGGCTACAGATTTGGGTCATGGTTTCTGTTATTAAGACTAGACATTCTGCTGGTGTCAGGTTATCCATTAAATCTTCCCAGTCTATTTCCTCCATTTCTTGATTTACCTCTTCCCACCTAATGTTTTTGTTATTGAAGTTATTTTTTTTTTTATTGAAGTGCGAGCCTTTTCCCTATACCAACCCCCATCTCAAGTCTCATTTCCATAGTCCTATGGGTATGGGGACTAGGGGGACACAAATATACAGATTCGCAATACAACTTTATATGGAGAGAGATTTATAAAGAGAAAGGAGCCGCTTGCCCTCACTATGTAACACCTTTAACCCGGGAACTGCGGGGAGACTCTTAAGAGTTCCCCCGGCGGACTGCGGGGAGACTCTTAAGAGTCAGAGAAAAAAAAAATCAACTTTTGACATCGAATTTTTTTTTATTTATTTTTATTTTTTTTTGGCCATGCAAAATCTCAGTCCTCTACCTCCCCTCCTTCCCCACTTTCCTCCTCTCCTTCAGTTATCACCTATTTTCCCTGTTATTCCCTTATTCTGAGGTATATTTTCGTGCTAACATTAGAAATCCGGTTGCAGGGTGTGGTCATCACTGATAGCAAGCGAATGCAAGAGAGAGAGAGAGAGTATCGATCGACTGTGTCTCAGTGGCCTTGGGGGAAATTGGCGGGAAAGCAGCTTGCCTCACCCATACATTATACAACTCGCGGGCTATATCTCCGATTTTGACCATCCAAACGCTGTTTTCACTCGTTTTATTGTTTCAGGTTAATACCTTTATAATCAACCCATAATAGGCTCATATGGATAAGTATTAATGCTATTAATGGTACAATTAATATTTTAGTGACGGAAATCTCTCTCTCTCTCTCTCTATATATATATATATATATATATATATATATATATATATTTTTTTTTTTTTTTTTTCTATATTCCAACTACTCCCTCTCGGGCATAGGCTGAGAGCCTGTACATTCCACCGCTCAACACGGTGAAGCCCGTGAGGTCTTGTTCCAGTCTGGGGAGTGAGACATGCGAAGCATCCATCATGGCTCGAAGCAGCTCCATCTCTGAAGCGGCTGGTTGCTTCGCTCAAGTGCTTCACCGTCTCACCCTCCAGACTCAGACCCTCACTCTCAGAACGCCACCTATTGAGCAGTGAACTCACTAGGCATTGTCCCCCTGTAACATATTTTGAATATGGGAATATTCATACAGTGTTATTTAATCAGGGAACAATGAGGGTATTTTTTTGGCATTTCGGTGGGCTTTGTGGTAATGCACTGATACTAGGTACAGCACAAATTCAATCCCAATAATATCTTCCCAGTGACATATCGGGATTTGAACCCGGGTCCATTGGATTACCAATCCAGTGGCATGACCACTCCACCACACCTCCCCTATATATATATATATATATATATATATATATATATATAGAGAGAGAGAGAGAGAGAGAGAGAGTGAGAGAGTGTGTGTGTATATATAGCTCAAGTTCGCCATGCAATGCCCTGGGTGTATATGTGCTCACACACCCACCCACCCTCCCTCCCTCCCTCCCTTACTTACTTACTTACTCTAAGGTCAGTGGTGAGCATAGATAAGGTTATATCAATTCGAATGTGTGTGCATGCGTGCGTGCGTGAGCACACATGCACCCAGGGCATTGCATGGCGAACTTGCAGGAATTGTGCTTTATTTGTCCACATTATTCTATTGACTTGAATGAGTCTTCTGAGAGATCCTATTTGTTGTGTTTAGCCTTGGAGAGGAGAACTATGATTGGTGAGCGTAAAGCGCCCCTTGATTGGTTGGAGGCGGAGAGAGGTGGACTGTGATTGGCGGAGGCTGGAGGTGTGTAGAGGGAGCAGAGGGAGTGGACTTAGCTGTTTATAGTGAGAATTATGTTACTTTGATTTCCAATGCATTTAGTTTATTTTGTTTTTGTTTTTGTTTGTGTTGCTTAAATTGGATTTAATGTTTTTAATGTGTAAGTTTCTTTGATTTAGATTTTAGTTTTATAATTTATTATATGATTTAGATTTTAGTTTTATAATTTATTATATGATTTAGATTTTAGTTTTATAATTTATTATATGATTTAGATTTTAGTTTTATAATTTATTATATGATTTAGATTTGTTTAGTTTATTATAAATATGTTTTTGTTTATGTTTCGAAGTTTTTTGTTTTGTTTTACTTTTTTAATATTTTGTTTTTTGTTTCGAAGTTTTTTGTTTTGTTTTACTTTTTTAATATTTTGTTTTTGTTTATTATGTTTTGCAGTTTTTTGTTTTGTTTTACTTTTTTTAATATTTTGTTTTTGTTTATTATGTTTCGAAGTTTTTTGTTTTGCTTTACTTTTTTAATATTTTGTTTGTTTATATTATGTTTCAAAGTTTTTTGTTTTGTTTTACTTTTTTAAATATTTTGTTTTTGTTTGTTTCGAAGTTTTTTGTTTTGTTTTACTTTTTTAAATATTTTGTGTTTGTTTATTATGTTTCGAAGTTTTTTGTTTTGTTTTACTTTTTTAATATTTTGTTTTTGTTTGTTTCGAAGTTTTTTGTTTTGTTTTACTTTTTTAATATTTTGTTTTTGTTTATTATGTTTCGAAGTTTTTTGTTGTTTTACTTTTTTAATATTTTGTTTTTGTTTATTATGTTTCGATTTTTTTTGTTTTGATTTACTTTTTTAATATTTTGTTTTTGTTTATTATGTTTCGAAGTTTTTTGTTTTGTTTTACTTTTTTAATATTTTGTTGACTTGTCTTTTCCTTAGTTTATTTGCCCCCATCCAGTCATGTTCAGTATGTACGTTTTCTATGGTTTGATATAACACATAATATTTGAATAAGCACAAGTGAACTCAAGCATACCCGGTACATCAATTGTCTTAAGGGAGCCCACCTCGCTTTTTTTCTCTTTCTCTCCCTCTCTCTTTTGCTTGTATCCATTCGGCCCCATTCAGCCTACTGTTTTAAGACGTTTACCCCCATCCAGGTGTCAATATTTTCCTGGCGAGCGGTAGCGAGCCAGCATATATATATATTTTTGTTTTGACAGCAAGCTAAGTTTGTACATTTTTCGATAGAAAAATTTCTCCGGCGAAGCCGGATTTCGCCATATAATGCTGGCTCGCTATCGCTCGCAAGGAAGAAATCTACACCTGGATGGGGATAAATGTCTTAATATAGTTGGCTAAATGGGGCCGAATGGATACAAGTCAGAGAAAGAGAGAAAAGGAGAGAAAAAAAAAAAAAAAAAGCAGGTGAACCCCCCCCCCCTTAACATGTCTGGCATGTTGATAACACATGTACACTGTTAATAATAATGGGTAGGAGAGGGTAATTAAAGTGCCCTGTCAACCATTATAAGGTATAATAAAGATACGATATATCCAATAATTGGGTATATTGATAGTGTTTACCTTGCTACTTATACTGTATATCAAACGTGTATATATTACTATATGCACCTAAATGGTAAGGTGTATTAACCCCTTCAAGCGCTGACGCGTTTTAACAGTTTATTTTGGCTATCATTAGACGATTTTATGCAGCTTCGGAAGGATCTGTGGGTATTAAAAATGGTAAATACTATCTCAATCAACCCTTTGACTTCAATATACCGTTACTAATCTGAATAAAATCGTCTAATAGTAGCCAAAAAAACAGAACAGAAACGCGTATTGGAGCTGGAAAGGGTTAAATACCCTTACCATTTAGGTGTATAGTAATAACCACGTTTTATATATAAGTAAAGAGGTCAACTCTATCAATATACACAATTATTTTAGTGTATAATATCGTATTTTTAGTGGAGACCGGTCAACTCAACCAGTAGACCATTTCAACCAGTAGCTCTCAACCAGTACCAAATCAACCAATACGGTTAGGTTAGGTTAGGTTAGGTTAGGTTAGGTTAGTACTATATTTTGGCACTGGTTTGGTTGGTCTGGGTTAATTTGGCACTGGTTGAGAGCTACTGGTTGTGTTAGTATACCTTATACTTGTTTACAGTGTAGGGTTATAGGATGAGTGCTGTAATAAAGTTGGTGTTAGTGTTGTTAGCGATGGTTGTATCAGTTGTGGGTCTTGTGTGTGCTTGTGTTGCGTCACTGGCAGGGGTAGTCTTGGGGCCCTAATGCCACGGTCACACGTTTAGAGGTCAAGACTCTTAACCTGGTATCACACCACTGATTTTACCATCAACTTTTAGAATCAACAGTGGTTTGGCAGCTTGGTCAACTTCTTAAACAATTGTATCTATGTATTGCCAGATGCCTTGATCCCCGTAAGGGTTGCCACGATTGAATCGCCTCCATAATCCGAAGCACTTTTGTTATATACGATATATGTAGTCCCATTGCTTTCTTTACTTTGTTCGATTCTTTAGCTTGTTTTGGAGGGGGAGGGTTGAATGTAGTCTGTAACTTGTGTATTCAGCTCGCCCATGCTGACCAGGTGCTATCATAATTATACTTGTGGAGAGGAGGAACAGTATGTATCGCTGTTCTAATGCCCGCCATTACAGTCAGATGTATCAGGCCCGCACAGGAGTCGCAGCCACGCAGATTAATCTATTTTCAGTCTTGTTTCCCATACCAAACCAAAAGATCCTATAAATGTTACCGGAATATTGTTGATCATCTAATATTAAGGATAAACCTTGGCTTCGGTGCTCCCGTTGGTGGACATTTAGATTGGCGTCAAATATATTAATGTTGACATTTTGCAGTAAGTGTGTTATAACATTTTCAATATGCGATGACGCTTTTCTCTCTCATATGTTTACTATCATTTGTCAATGTTATTCGGTTTGGCTGGGATTGTGGGAGTTGGGGTGTACATTGAGTGTTAAAAAAAGGTTTATAATACTGAACATATTAACCAGTTACCACAGGGTACCAACCTACCGTACGTTATGTCCATCCCGTTCATCATACAACTATAGTCTATAATTGGTGTCCCCAATCTGATTTATCAGTCAATTACGAAGATTTTTAAGGGGAGGTTTTTAGTTAGTACGCTAGACTTCCATCAAGCTTAACATTACAGCCCCTAGACCCCCTTTCAAGATAAATTTGTACATTTTTCGGTAGAAAAATTTCCCGGCCGAAGGCCGATTCCTCTTAAATTACAGGCTCGCTATCGCTCGCCAGGAAAATATCGACACCTAAATAGCACGAAAAGTCTTAATATTGACAGAAATGGGGCGAAAGTTCTTGAAATCGCCAAACTAATGGGGCGGACGTCTTAAAATATCAAAAGCAATGGGGCTAAACATGAGGGAGAAAGGGGGGTCCAGCAAAAAATCCCTCAAGTGGAAATCTCCCCTTAAGCGAAGTATGTGCTAAGTTGTTACATAATATACAACATCTTAGACATTGACATTATGAATAGAACCCAATGCAATACTTTATATGGCTCATATTTGTGCAGTAAGTATCGAGAAAGCAGTTAGTTGCTAAGGGATTAAGGGGAGATCTCCACTCGAGGGATTTTTTCTTTCTTGACCCCTTTCTCCCTCATGTTTAGCCCCATTGCTTTTGATATTATAAAACGTTTGCCCCTTTAGTTTAGCGATTTTAAGAACTTTCACCCCATATTAAGACCTTTCGTGCCATTCAGGTGTCAATTTTATCCTGGCGAGCGATAGCGAGCCTATAATTTAAGAGGAAGCGGCTTTCGGCCGGGACATTTTTCTATGTACACATTTATCTTGAAAGGAACTCAAGGGGGTGTAATTTTAAGTTTGATGGAGGTCTATGGAACAAACTGAATGCCTCCTCTTAAGTTAAACATGATAGATTGTAGGAGCGTTCAATATGTTGTCAACTAAGCAAATCATCATACATTATAATTATTAGGCGGGCAGTTGTGCAATATTCCAACTAACATCGGAATATACTGTATTGTTTATGCGTTAGTCTTTCTGGTTAAATGAATTCGATACAATACCAATATATTATGTATGGCCAGGGTCAGTAATATATTATGTATGGCCAGGGTCAGTAATCATGTACCACCTTGTTTAAGGGGAGGTATTTAGTTTGTTCCCTACTTTTTCATCAAGCTTAAAATTACACCCCCTAGACCCCCTTTCAAGATAAATTTGTACATTTTTCGGTAGAAAAATTTCCCGGCCAGAGGCCGGTTGCTCTTAAATTACAGGCTCGCTATCGCTCGCCAGGAAAAAATCGACACCTTAATGGCACGAAAGGTCTTAAAATTGATAGAAATGGGGCAACTGGTCTTAAAATATCCAAACTACTAGGGCGAAGGTCTTAAAATCTCAAAAGCAATGGGGCTAACCATGAGGGAGAAATGGGTCCAGAAAAAAATCCCTCAAGTGGAAATATCCCCTTAACATTACATTTGTACCGAATTGAAAGGTCAACATATCCTATAAATGGATGATTGCAGTTTAAATATTTGAGAATGTTAAAAGGATTGTTGATCTTGACTATAACAGATAGATGTTTCAAGTCGGTGTCACACAAACACTTTTTCCTGCAATATTTTTGTTTTCAGCAATTAACGTCTCGTACCTTCATAATTTAAGTTTTATCATGCGGTAATCCAGCCACGTAACGTAATCTATCTTCAGTCTAATATCAGATTCCAAGATCAGAAATATTACATCAAATAACATGTTTAGCGAATAATGATGGAATTGCGTTTGACTGTCATACTTCTTCACAGTATCAAGGATTTTAGATAATATGAATTGTCCGGTCAATTATACTTTGGTCAGTCTTTATCGCAAATTATACTTTGGTCAGTCTTTATCGCAAATTATACTTTGATCAGTCTTTATCGCAAATTATACTTTGGTCAGTCTTTATCGCAAATTATACTTTGGTCAGTCTTTATCGCAAATTATACTTTGGTCAGTCTTTATCGCAAATTATACTTTGGTCAGTCTTTATCGCAAATTATACTTTGGTCAGTCTTTATCGCAAATTATACTTTGGTCAGTCTTTATCGCAAATTATACTTTGGTCAGTCTTTATCGCAAATTATACTTTGATCAGTCTTTATCGCAAATTATACTTTGATCAGTCTTTATCGCAAATTATACTTTGGTCAGTCTTTATCGCAAATTATACTTTGGTCAGTCTTTATCGCAAATTATACTTTGGTCAGTCTTTATCGCAAATTATACTTTGGTCAGTCTTTATCGCAAATTATACTTTGGTCAGTCTTTATCGCAAATTATACTTTGATCAGTCTTTATCGCAAATTATACTTTGGTCAGTCTTTATCGCAAATTATACTTTGGTCAGTCTTTATCGCAAATTATACTTTGGTCAGTCTTTATCGCAAATTATACTTTGGTCAGTCTTTATCGCAAATTATACTTTGATCAGTCTTTATCGCAAATTATACTTTGATCAGTCTTTATCGCAAATTATACTTTGGTCAGTCTTTATCGCAAATTATACTTTGGTCAGTCTTTATCGCAAATTATACTTTGGTCAGTCTTTATCGCAAATTATACTTTGGTCAGTCTTTATCGCAAATTTGTCAGCCAACCCAGAACACCTTTATAATAATTACCATAGTTTGAAATAGTTGTGTTATTATGGTAATGTATCCTATGATGATTACACCATTCAAATTGAACTCCAAGGATATCAAAATAGAAACAAATAATTTTGGCTTGGGGAAGAGCATATACAGTACGTTAATGTGTATGTAGTCAATATCCATCTATTTCAGTCGAACTCCAGATAAAATATCTGAATTATCAGGATCATCGGCGCCTGCTTTAACATCTGGTTGTACATTCTTCCTTTACTTCTGTTCCGTGTAAACAAACACCCGCTATCACACACTCTCGTGGACAGGTATGTTATTATTCTGAATCACAACACTGCGAAATATCGAATAAAGTCCTGAAGATGTGTTGCACACCGATAAATAATCCCATCTCGCCAACAATAAATATACAGGCTTTGTTTTGGGTGTTTATCCTGGTTCAAAGTTAAAAGAGGGTCACTTCTAAGGCCTATTTATCATAACAAAATAGTTTTCTGTTTATTAATATATTGGGATCCCTTGACCAGACTACGGTAAAGCTAATGCTACTCATTATACTATTATAAGGTCTGCAGATTCTTGCACCTCGTCATTGATGTGCACCCATTGTTATTGTTCACTTGACGCGGAACTGGACTCGAGTTATCATGGCGACCAGTTAGCAGTTACACACATTAAATAAGTATATATGCTATATTTCTATGTTGTTAGAACACATTGATGCAAGTTCTTCAGTATCATATCCTTAACACCAAACAGATCACAATGGACATTGTAGTTTGAATAATATTTACCCCTGGAGTTCACCATTAAAGGCCTGGTGATTTGAATGTTATAAGACACTATGAAGTCTGAAATAGCTGGTCTGCTACCTTTAAATATGGTCATTTATCGTGAGCATAGTGTCAGCTTAGAAATTAAGGCTTATCTTCTTTATAGGGGGACGGAATTAAAGGGTAGTAGTTTATGTATCTGATCGTTTTGAAAACAATATCCTATTCTATTGTCAACCAAGTTCCTTAAATGCCATTGCAGGAACAAAACTACCGGTACTTATCGGTTTCTTATAGGATACTCTTGTTCTCGACATTAACTTTTTTCTCAAAAGTTGTTACCTGGATATTTCATTCAGCCCTGGCAGATCTGTACTTTATTAAGGGGAAATTTCCACTTGAGGGATTTTTTTCTTGACCCCTTTCTCCCTCATGTTTAGCCCCATTGCTTTTGATATTATAAAACGTTTGCCCCATTAGTTTAGCGATTTTAAGAACTTTCACCCCATATTAAGACCTTTCGTGCCATTCAGGTGTCAATTTTATCCTGGCGAGCGATAGCGAGCCTGTAATTTAAGAGGAACCGGCCTTCGGCCGGGACATTTTTCTACCGAAAAATTTACAAATATATCTTGAAAGGGAATCAAGGGGGTGTAATTTTAAGCTTGATGAAGGTCTAGGGAACAAACTAAATACCTCCCCTTAAGTCTTCTAAATGTGTTGATGAGTGTCTGAGAATACATTTTAATATCTAATTGTGTTTGTTTGTTGACAATGAACATAAAGAGGTTGATCATCATTTAAGCCAATATCCTGTTGGTAGTAATAATAATATACATATTAGTATTTACACAAGACCTTAGCCCCTCCATTAATGTGATAGCAACAGTACATAATGTTGTATGCTGGCTTACTAATATTATACGATTTGAGTCAGCTTAGGAAGAACCTGCTGTGGGATGCAAGGGGCTACACACTATCTCAATTAAGGGGGGTTACCTGTTTTTTTGTCTGTCCTTTTCTCTCCTTCTCTCTTTCTCTGGCTTGTATCCATTCGGCCTCATTCAGCCAACTATTTTAAGACGTTTATCCCCATCTAGGTGTCGATTTCTTCCTGGCGAGCGATAACGAGCCAGCATTATATGAAGAAATCCGGCTTCGCCGGAGAAATTTTTCTATCGAAAAATTTACAAATTTAGCCTGCTGTCAAACAAAAATTTAAAATATGCTGGCTCGCTACCGCTCACCAGTAAGAAATTGACACCTGGATGGGGATAAACGTCTTAAAACAGTAGGCTGAATGGGGCCAAATGGATATAAGCCAGAGAAAGATAGAAAAGGACAGAACAAAAACAGGTCACTCCCCTTAACTGAGATTCGTATTTGAAAATATATATATATATATATATATATATATTCTGACTGATGATTAAGGTATGGCTATAAAATTATTACTTGTAATTGAATTGAATCATGAATACACACTAGGAAAGAGAAGATACTTGGATAACATTTTGTGAAGCTTTAAACTTTGTTAAATTGGAATGGTCTTAGTCGTATGTGTATATATTACTGCTGCTCTGCATAGTTATATTTGATTATTCACAAGCACAATAGCATGGCGCAAGCACCAGACCATTGGGTTCAATCAAGCTGAATTGTAGAAATGTGTAGAAGAGGCCGAGAGAGAGAGAGAGAGAGAGAGAGAGAGAGAGAGAGAGAGAGAGAGAGAGAGAGAGAGAGAGAGAGAGAGAGAGAGAGAGAGAGAGAGAGAGAGAGAGAGAGAGAGAGAGAGAGAGAGATAGAGAGAGAGAGAGAGAGAGAGAGAGAGAGAGAGAGAGATAGAGAGAGAGAGAGAGAGAGAGAGAGAGAGAGATAGTTTGGAGTAAATGATCAATCAGTTAGGATAAATAAGAATAATGAATCCCTTAATAACGTAAGAATGAAAGGGATTGAGGTGGCATTGATTCATTAAACTATATTTGAGAGTAATAATTGAAGTGATGAATATTTTATAGTGATGGAACAAATTATATATATAGTAATTGATAAGTTTATTACAGTTGATGGAGAAAATATAACAGGTTAAGGGGAGGATTTTAGTTTGGTCCGTAGATATCCATCAAGCTTAAGATTACACCCCCTTGAGCCCCTTTCAAGATAAATGTGTACATTTTTCAGTAGAAAAATTTCTCGGCTGAAAGCCGATTCCTCTTAAATTAGAGGCTCGCTATCGCTCGCCAGGATAAAATCGACACCTAAATGGCACGAAAGGTCTTAAAATTGACAGACATGGGTTGAAAGGTCTTAAAATCGTAAAAATAATGGGGCAAACGTCTTAACATTAGGAAAACAATGGGGCTAAACATGAGGGAGAAAGGAGTCAAGACAAAATCCCTCAAGTGGATATCTCCCCTTAAAATGAAGGAATGTAGATAAGAACAAGGAGGGAAGGAAAGGAACAGATATAGGGAACATTTGAAGAAAAAAAAAAACACAAAAAAAAAAAATCCTATATTAGAGAAGTACAGTATATTATATAGTAGGGTAGAGTACTATAGTCATTTGTTTCCAGCTGAGGGTAAATTGCCATGTTTCTGTCTTTATTACTCGGTTATAAGGTTGATTTTGTAGTGAAATATGATGTTAATTATGAAAACTTGGCATTCATACGACACACAGCCATAGTAGTTTCATATATTTCCATTAATCATCGAGAAATCAGCTACTAAGGGATTCAATTTACCATCAGCTGGACAACAATAGAGTATAATGAATGTGGAATGGGTGGATTGGACTCAATTGACCACTGGCGAGTTTCGTTCTATAAGGAAGTTGGAGCTGTAGACGTTGATATTTAGAAGGATTACCAGCTAAAATACGGTTGTAGTGCGTCCATATATAAATACGGTTGTAGTGCGTCCATATATAAATACGGTTGTAGTGCGTCCATATATAAATACGGTTGTAGTGCGTCCATATATAAATACGGTTGTAGTGCGTGCATATATAAATACGGTTGTAGTGCGTGCATATATAAATACGGTTGTAGTGCGTGCATATATAAATACGGTTGTAGTGCGTGCATATATAAATACGGTTGTAGTGCGTGCATATATAAATACATAAAACCCATTTCAACATACTTTTTATTCATCAAAAACCTACATTATTATTACATTTATGTTTTATATCCATGTTTACGGCTCCAACTTCCTTATAGCCTGAAACTCGCAAGGGGGCCATTGGATGAATAGAATATGGAGTTACAGATGTAAGAAATGTATTTTTGGAAGATCAAATTATCGGAAATATTAGAGTAAGACTATAAGAGATAAATATTAGAGTAAGACTATAAGAGATAAATATTAGAGTAAGACTATAAGATAAATATTAGAGTAAGACTATAAGAGATAAATATTAGAGTAAGACTATAAGAGATAAATATTAGAGTAAGACTATAAGAGATAAATATTAGAGTAAGACTATAAGAGATAAATATTAGAGTAAGACTATAAGAGATAAATATTAGAGTAAGACTATAAGAGATAAATATTAGAGTAAGACTAAGAGATAAATATTAGAGTAAGACTATAAGAGATAAATATTAGAGTAAGACTATAAGAGATAAATATTAGAGTAAGACTATAAGAGATAAATATTAGAGTAAGACTATAAGAGATAAATATTAGAGTAAGACTATAAGAGATAAATATTAGAGTAAGACTATAAGATAAATATTAGAGTAAGACTATAAGAGATAAATATTAGAGTAAGACTATAAGAGATAAATATTAGAGTAAGACTATAAGAGATAAATATTAGAGTAAGACTATAAGAGATAAATATTAGAGTAAGACTATAAGAGATAAATATTAGAGTAAGACTATAAGAGATAAATATTAGAGTAAGACTATAAGAGATAAATATTAGAGTAAGACTATAAGATAAATATTAGAGTAAGACTATAAGAGATAAATATTAGAGTAAGACTATAAGAGATAAATATTAGAGTAAGACTATAAGAGATAAATATTAGAGTAAGACTATAAGAGATAAATATTAGAGTAAGACTATAAGAGATAAATATTAGAGTAAGACTATAAGAGATAAATATTAGAGTAAGACTATAAGAGATACATATTAGAGTAAGACTATAAGAGATAAATAAAGCAATGACGGAGGAGGAGGAGGAGGATGTGATCGAGGGGGAAATTATTGTACGCGATATAATTATTAGAACATGACGATGATGGATATATATTAGTGGGGGGGGGGGTATTTTTTGGAGTTTGTTTGGGAGTGGGAATACGTGATATGAGTGTGAGAGCGAGTGTGTTAGTGATGAGTTAATATGAGTGGTGAGTGAGTGACCTCGGAGTGATTATGAGGAGTAGTGACTTAAAGGAATGAGTGAGTGGGTGTAAAGGCCCCTCACACGATCATCAATATATTGACATCAATAATTGAAAATATATAACCATAAATAAATATAATACGGCGGCCATAAATGGTTCAATACTATGGACCAATATTCATTTGTATAATTGACGTCGAGCTACAAACATCAAAGCCTGGATGTTCTAGCATTGGCAGTAGAAAGGGAAACAAACACGCGGGCGAAGGATATTTTGTATGAATGAATGGTTGATGAACCGAAAGCAATATACCGTACAAGTGTAGCCTACATAATGTACATATGACAAACTCATGCAGGAAACTGCGACCAACCGAGCCCAACTTCCTCTTTTTGTAGAGCCTGACATCGTTCCTTCTTTAGCTATCAGGAGAGACTGGGAAAATAATTATAAATATTATTGAAGCTACCACACACGATCAATAATAATGACATAAGGTCAACATTATTGACAAAATCAAGTTCATTTTGATGTGGTCAATATATTGAACATTCCTTCAATAAACGATCAATGACATTGATTAGAGCCGCGGCTTTAGAGTGGAGAGCACGCTCACGTGTGAATCTGCTTGACCCGGGTTCGATCCCAGCCGTGGCGGACATTTAGTGGGTGTGGTAGTACGTCCTAGCATGTATATCGTGTTCGCACCCAGTCGGGGGACACCTCGACGACGTATACAGACTATTAACACATGCCAAAGCCATTCCAACAGCTTCCTCTATACAACACTCCTTCTCTGCTATCTACAATCTCCCAGCCGTATGGGCCTAGTGTACTGTCTGATGGAGTTAATGGGTTTAGAAATGTAATATCAATACCAAATATTGACTAATATTTCATGGAATTTTCCGTCTTCCTAGCCTCTAGCTTCTGTGTGTGTGTGTGTCTGAGCCTCGATGATTTTCACAATGCTATTGCAAAATATCAACCTTGGCCCGTTTTCCTGCTACTAGCTGTGTGTTGCGCATACTTACGATACGGTAATACAGTATATTCCTGGGTTAATAAAACTATTCGTGAGTAGTCTGAGTGACTATATGTTAACTGATAAGCGAAACCCATGCCTCCTCAATGGGTCCACGTTACTGTTAACCCTTTATATCAGCTTCCTTATCTGTCTGTCTGGGGATAAATGGTGGATGCATTTTTTTTCTTCTGTGGGCTGCGTTGTAAGATATGTTGTATTGTTTATATTGAATATGCAATTACAATACGTTTTTTTAGTGATTTAGATCAATCATATTTAGACCATTCACTAGTTTGACGACACTATAGATGAAATAGTGCAATTGTAATGTGATAACAGCATCCCTTGGCAGCTCTTAATTGTTTCTAATAGAACACCAGTAGTAGGTATACTGTTTAGTTCACGTCGTAGAAGTCAAAGTTAATGGTTTATAGTTTTGTGTATAGTTATTGAATTTATGTGCACCTTAATAAGAAAGAAACAGCGTAGGCTGCAACATTTATGGTTAAAAACACATGTGCAGATATGGTTAAAAACATGTGCAGATATGGTCCCAGGTTTATTCAACGTTTCGCCTTCTACGGCTTCTTCAGGAATACAACATAATATGGAAGTACAGTCAACTTATATATAGTCCAAGCTCTGAGAAAACAACTAAACAAAATGAAATAATTGGTGTAGCAGTATGAAATTAAATTAAATAAAATACCGCATGAACAATATGGGAAAGAGACACCTAGCCTGGTTTTATGTTCGTTAACATTATAGCTAAGGGTTTGGCTAAAGAAAAGAAGCCATTATTCAAGTTCATGGTGTCGTTTAAAACAATATGAGCCGATTCAAAACATCTCCGTTTACGTGTGTCAGTTTCGCATTTTACTAGCTTAGCTTCGTCATAGTTAATACCGTGCCCCGTGTCTAACCTATGTATTACCATCAACACCTATGTATTACCATCGCATTGCTCAATCTAAATTTCTCCATATCCGTGTTGTGCTCTTTTATCCTCTTTAGACCTGGATATGTTTCGCCAATATATAATTTATTACAGGAGGCACATGGAACTTCATAAACACCCGCTTCACTGTTTTCATTCTTCCGTTTACTAACCCTTTTCACGACATTTCCGATTGTGACCCCGCCAGTTCGAGAAATTTAGATTGAGCAATGCGATGGTAATACATAGGTTAGACACGGGGCACGGTATAAACTATGACGAAACTAAGCTAGTAAAATGCCAAACTGACACACGTAAACGTAGATGTTTTGAATCGGCTCATATTGTTTTAAACGACACCATGAACTTGAATAATGGCTTCTTTTCTTTAGCCAAACCCTTAGCTATAATGTTAACGAACATAAAACCAGGCTAGGTGTCTCTTTCCCATATTGTTCATGCGGTATTTTATTTAATTTAATTTCATACTGCTACACCAATTATTTCATTTTGTTTAGTTGTTTTCTCAGAGCTTGGACTATATATAAGTTGACTGTACTTCCATATTATGTTGTATTCCTGAAGAAGCCGTAGAAGGCGAAACGTTGAATAAACCTGGGACCATATCTGCACGTGTTTTTAACCATATCTGCACATGTGTTTTTAACCATTTTGTGCACCTTTTGCTCCGGAAACTTAACCACTATCTGAAGCGATTTAGTTTAAATAATTGGAGTACACAAACACCTACTGTAATTGGAGTGCACAAACACCTACTGTAATTGGAGTGCACAAACACCTACTGTAATTGGAGTGCACAAACACCTACTGTAATTGGAGTACACAAACACCTACTGTAATTGGAGTGCACAAACACCTACTGTAATTGGAGTGCACAAACACCTACTGTAATTGGAGTACACAAACACCTACTGTAATTGGAGTACACAAACACCTACTGTAATTGGAGTACACAAACACCTACTGTAATTGGAGTGCACAAACACCTACTGTAATTGGAGTGCACAAACACCTACTGTAATTGGAGTGCACAAACACCTACTGTAATTGGAGTGCACAAACACCTACTGTAATTGGAGTGCACAAACACCTACTGTAATTGGAGTGCACAAACACCTACTGTAATTGGAGTGCACAAACACCTACTGTAATTGGAGTGCACAAACACCTACTGTAATTGGAGTGCACAAAACCCTACTGTAATTGGAGTGCACAAACACCTACTGTAATTGGAGTGCACAAACACCTACTGTAATTGGAGTGCACAAACCTACTGCAATTGGAGTGCACAAACACCTACTGTAATTGGAGTGCACAAACACCTACTGTAATTGGAGTGCACAAACACCTACTGTAATTGGAGTGCACAAACACCTACTGTAATTGGAGTGCACAAACCTACTGCAATTGGAGTGCACAAACACCTACTGTAATTGGAGTGCACAAACACCTACTGTAATTGGAGTGCACAAACACCTACTGTATTGGAGTACACAAACACCTACTGTAATTGGAGTACACAAACACCTACTGTAATTGGAGTGCACAAACACCTACTGTAATTGGAGTGCACAAACACCTACTGTAATTGGAGTGCACAAACACCTACTGTAATTGGAGTACACAAACACCTACTGTAATTGGAGTGCACAAACACCTACTGTAATTGGAGTGCACAAACACCTACTGTAATTGGAGTGCACAAACACCTACTGTAATTGGAGTACACAAACACCTACTGTAATTGGAGTGCACAAACACCTACTGTAATTGGAGTGCACAAACACCTGTAATTGGAGTGCACAAACACCTACTGTAATTGGAGTGCACAAACACCTACTGTAATTGGAGTACACAAACACCTACTGTAATTGGGGTGCACCACCACCTACTGTAATTGGAGTGCACAAACACCTACTGTAATTGGAGTACACAAACACCTACTGTAATTGGAGTGCACAAACACCTACTGTAATTGGAGTACACAAACACCTACTGTAATTGGAGTACACAAACACCTACTGTAATTGGAGTACACAAACACCTACTGTAATTGGAGTGCACAAACACCTACTGTAATTGGAGTACACAAACACCTACTGTAATTGGAGTGCACAAACACCTACTGTAATTGGAGTGCACAAACACCTGTAATTGGAGTGCACAAACACCTACTGTAATTGGAGTGCACAAACACCTACTGTAATTGGAGTACACAAACACCTACTGTAATTGGAGTACACAAACACCTACTGTAATTGGAGTGCACAAACACCTACTGTAATTGGAGTACACAAACACCTACTGTAATTGGAGTGCACAAACACCTACTGTAATTGGAGTACACAAACACCTACTGTAATTGGAGTACACAAACACCTACTGTAATTGGAGTACACAAACACCTACTGTAATTGGAGTGCACAAACACCTACTGTAATTGGAGTACACAAACACCTACTGTAATTGGAGTACACAAACACCTACTGTAATTGGAGTGCACAAACACCTACTGTAATTGGAGTGCACAAACACCTACTGTAATTGGAGTGCACAAACACCTACTGTAATTGGAGTGCACAAACACCTACTGTAATTGGAGTGCACAAACACCTACTGTAATTGGAGTGCACAAACACCTACTGTAATTGGAGTGCACAAACACCTACTGTAATTGGAGTGCACAAACACCTACTGTAATTGGAGTGCACAAACACCTACTGTAATTGGAGTGCACAAACACCTACTGTAATTGGAGTGCACAAACACCTACTGTAATTGGAGTACACAAACACCTACTGTAATTGGAGTACACAAACACCTACTGTAATTGGAGTGCACAAACACCTACTGTAATTGGAGTGCACAAACACCTACTGTAATTGGAGTACACAAACACCTACTGTAATTGGAGTACACAAACACCTACTGTAATTGGAGTGCACAACACCTACTGTAATTGGAGTGCACAAACACCTACTGTAATTGGAGTGCACAAACACCTACTGTAATTGGAGTACACAAACACCTACTGTAATTGGAGTGCACAAACACCTACTGTAATTGGAGTGCACAAACACCTACTGTAATTGGAGTGCACAAACACCTACTGTAATTGGAGTGCACAAACACCTACTGTAATTGGAGTGCACAAACACCTACTGTAATTGGAGTGCACAAACCTACTGTAATTGGAGTACACAAACACCTACTGTAATTGGAGTACACAAACACCTACTGTAATTGGAGTGCACAAACACCTACTGTAATTGGAGTACACAAACACCTACTGTAATTGGAGTGCACAAACACCTACTGTAATTGGAGTGCACAAACACCTACTGTAATTGGAGTGCACAAACACCTACTGTAATTGGAGTGCACAAACACCTACTGTAATTGGAGTACACAAACACCTACTGTAATTGGAGTACACAAACACCTACTGTAATTGATATGACCTCCATAATGCACCACCCACTTCCTAATCTATTAGTATTTAGATAATGTTATCAGCCTGACAAATAAGAGATCATGCCTAAGCTCATTAAAACCTCTTTATGTATACTGAAATAGTTAATGGTGACTAGTGTTTTTTTGCCCCTTTGACTTTGACAAATTGCTTAGACAATAATAAAAATATGTGATTATCAACTCTGCATAAGCAGAGTTTGGTATCCCCCCCCCCCCCCCCGTATAGTGGGTACCACATGAAAAAAATGTCTCGTCGTCGTCCGTCTGTCTCGGAACTCCTAGACCGTTGGACGGATTTTCACCAAATTTCACACGAACATTTGTTGCGTGAATGCAAAAGTCAGTCAAAAAATATTTTTTGAATGTATGCAATATTTATGATTTTAGGTCCAACATATGGTTTTGCCCCCCCCCCCCCCCCCACCCCTCCAAACCCTCCCGGAACATTAGAAGTGATGGTAGTAATATTTGGATTTATGGTGATAGTAGTGATAATGGTGATAATTGTAGTGATGATGGTTGTAGTTGTATTGATGATGATGACAGTAGTAGATATGATAGTGACAGTAGTAGTAATGATGGTCATAATAGTAGTGATGATGGTGACAAGTAATGATGATAGTTGTAGTGATAATAATGACAGTAGTGATGATGGTAGTGACGATGGTGTGAGTATTAGTGATGATGGTGAGTAGTAGTGAGGATGGTGAAATTTGTAGTGATGATGATAGTTGTGGTGATGCAGTTCATAGTAATGGTGATGATGGCAGTAGTAGTGATGATGGTGACAGTAGAATAAATTATGGTAATATTTGTGACAGTAGTAATGATGATGGTTATAGTAGTAGTGATGATGTTAACAGTAGTAATGATGATGGTTATAGTAGTAATGATGTTAACAGTAGTAATGATGATGGTTTTAGTAGTAGTGATGATGTTAACAGTAGTAATGATGATGGTTATAGTAGTGTTGATGTTAACAGTAGTAATGATGATGGTTATAGTAGTAGTGATGATGTTAACAGTAGTAATGATGATGGTTATAGTAGTAGTGATGATGTTAACAGTAGTAATGATGATGGTTTAGTAGTAGTGATGATGTTAACAGTAGTAATGATGATGGCTAGTAGTAGTGATGATGTTAACAGTAGTAATGATGATGGTTATAGTAGTAGTGATGATGTTAACAGTAGTAATGATGATGGTTATAGTAGTAGTGATGATGTTAACAGTAGTAATGATAGTAATACATGTGACAGTAGTAATGATGATGGTTATAGTAGTAGTGATGATGTTAACAGTAGTAATGATGATGGTTATAGTAGTAGTGATGATGTTAACAGTAGTAATGATGATGGTTATAGTAGTAGTGATGATGTTAACAGTAGTAATGATGATGGTTATAGTAGTAGTGATGATGTTAACAGTAGTAATGATGATGGCTATAGTAGTAGTGATGATGTTAACAGTAGTAATGATGATGGTTATAGTAGTAGTGATGATGTTAACAGTAGTAATGATGATTGTAAGATGGTGGTGATGATATTAGTAATGATGGTTGATAGTTGTAGTATCAATGATGATAGTAGTGATTAAGATGCTAGTGACAATGGACAGTGATTATGGTGAGAGTAGTAGTGATAATTGTAATTGTAGTAGTGATGATGATCATAGTAATGGTGATGATGACAGTACTCGTGATGATTGTGGCAGTTGTAGTGATGATGGCAGTAGTAGTGATTATGTTGACTGTGATTGATGATGGTATTAGTAGTGATGATGGTAACCCATCGCAGAGT
Organism: Paralithodes platypus; assembly: GCA_032716605.1. Taxonomy (NCBI): domain Eukaryota; kingdom Metazoa; phylum Arthropoda; class Malacostraca; order Decapoda; family Lithodidae; genus Paralithodes; species Paralithodes platypus. Next base: position 33,874,730 of record CM064552.1, on the reverse strand, counting down.
TGAGTATGCCGTTTTGATTTTGGGCAAAACGGCACGTCTACTTTATTGAAACGTGAAACGAAAATGTAATTGATACGTTTTTTTCTAGGCTGAATAAGTCGACGTGACAAATTGCTTAGACAATAATAAAACGTGATTATTGAAACGTGAAATGAAAATTTAATTGATACGTTGTTTTTTTTGGTGTCTAGGCTGAATAAGTCGTCGACTGATAAGAATGAAATAATGTTAACACTTTTGTTATGACAGGTCCTTCCTAAGCCGATTAAACTTGTCTAATTTTAACTATAATAGTTTAAAATAGATATTCCTTGTACACGGGTTATTAATATGGATTGATGGATGCCGGTGGAAGAGGTTGCATCATTCTGGCTGCTCGCCCAGCTGTTTGTGACGTCACGCAGGTACACTCACAGCATTGTCTTCTAATTTATTGGCTCATTCAGGGACCATTGTTTACTAATTTCCATGGGTGTGGGTAGTATATGTTTGGAGCTGTTTGTTAGGAAGGCTTTAGTGTATGAGGATAAGAAGGTAAGGGGGGTGTTTTGTGTTATTAATTGTTGAAGTTGGCAACCGCGTAGCGCCTCTTGAGTAGCTAGTGGTGTGCAGTAGTCCCCCCCCCCCCGGCAGTGTTGCCAATTTAGCTACTTTCCCGCTAGATCTGGAGGTATAAACTTCGATCTAGAGACAATTATTCTTTACATCTAGCGGCATGAATTCTATCGATATTCTGGAGATTTGAGCCATTGTAAGGGATATTCTAGAGATTGTGGCATTACTCTAGCGATTTTCGGATTTGTTTTAAGATCTAGCAGACTTGATTTGGTAACCCTGCCCCCCGGCGAACATCAGTGAGGGTTGAGCAACAGCGGAGTGAAGGTGTGCCAATTAGGTAGTGTCCCAGTGGTAATTGTGAACTGTTCTAGAAAAGACTGGTGATTTCAGTGCTTACGGTTATTATAAAGTTGTTTGAGGCAGGACATTGGTGATGTTTTTATGTTGAGAGTACAAGAAAGTAGCTTTGATCATTTGTATGGATTTGTTGCTGTGTGGTGCCCGTAATGATTAAGGGGAGATAGCCACTTGAATTTTTTTTTCTTGGACTCCTTTCTCCCTCATATTTACCCCCATTGCTTTTCTAATTTTAAGACGTTCGCCCCATTATTTTGACGATTTTAAAAACTTTCGACCCATTTCTGTCAATTTTAAGACCTTTCGTGCCATGTAGGTGTCGATTTTATCCTGGCGAGCGATAGCGAACCTGTAATATAAGAGGAACCGGCTTTCAGCCGTGACATTTTTCTACCGAAAAATTTACACATTTATCTTGAAAGGGAGTCTAATTTTAAGCTTGATGGAAGTCTAGGGAATCCACTAAAAACCTCCCCTTAAGTATAGTGAAGGGCAGTGATGACGGTGCTTGGTGATGATATACAAGACTATAGTGGTATAGTGGTGGTGCTTCAGTGTTGTTTACATAGTACAGCTATAGTAGAGAAAGTCTTGGAGAGTCCTGGGGGCTGTTACCCTGGGGTAGAGCTTTAAGGGGAGATGTTTCACTTTTTGGTCGATTTATTAATTTATTTATTATTTTATCAGTTTCCTCCCTAGACCCCCATCAATCTTGCATAAACAACCCCTGGATCCCCCCTCAGGATATATTTGTACATTTTTCGGCAGAAAATTGTCCCCCTCCTAAATTACAGGCTCGCTCTCCAGGAAAAAATCGACACCTAAATGGCACGAACAGTCTTGTTATTGACAAACAAATGGGGCGGAAGGTCTTAAAAACGCCAAACTAATGGGGCGAACATCTTAATATCTCAAAAGCAATGGGGAAAAACATGAGGAAGAAGAGGGCTCAGAAAAACGCCCCATCTCCCCTTAAGGCCTACTGTGACTACCAACACCGTGATTACGTTCTACGGCCGTATTCTTGGGAGTGATTAAGGCCGTTGAGTATTCCATATTAAGTTAATTTATAACAAATTAATGACAGTCATTCAATTTCCTAATAATAACCATTGTATCTGCTTCGTTGAACAAGACTTTTTCAGAATACGTTTTTTTAAGACTACGGGTGTTTATAGGGTTGTATCTGAGAATGACGGGTAGTTGTGATGGCGGTGTTGGACCCGGATCCCACCATCAGGATATGGGGTTCCCTGATCCTTTACGGCCCCATGATGGTCACTACGGCCTCACTACGCATGTTAGGGCCGAGGCAGGAGTCGGCCACAGTAGTCGGTTCCGTGAGAGGCCTAACCTACACTCTGACCTGGGGGATAATATTGTGGTAGCCCCTCAACATCCACGAGCGACAGACGGACCACACCACCACAGTATGGGCGTGGGTGCTGTGCGGGCGGCCTCCAGTATGGGTGGTAGGGGGGCTGTGGGTGTTATGGTTATGGTGTATGGATCAGCTGAGGTGTGTGCTCGGACTCAATGTGGCCTCACATTCCAACCTTACAACTCTTTACAACACAGGTCAGTAATTACCACCCACCAATTCAGGCACTAATTAATAGTGAAATTCTTAGGATAATACCGCCACTTTTTACACAAAATTGCTTACCTTCTGCTTTCAGAATACATTTACTTGTCGATAATAGGCCTATGGATGAAAATGGTATTTAGCAAATTTGCATTGCAATGCGTTATAACCTAAGTTAACGTAGTAAAAATATCCCCATTCTGATACTAGCTAAACTGCTAAAGTGTATTCAAGCAAACCTGGCACAAATTGGTATTGCTGGCTTTTTATATTATGTATTATATATATATATATATATATGCCTGGGGAGGTTTAGTATGTTAAAATTTAATTTATTCTTGATGTCTCCAGCTTAATAATGAGTGGTTATTAAACAAGTACGGTAATATAATTTGTTTATGCAGATGAACTATAACCTAAGACCCGTCTTTGTAGGAATATTGAAGTGTTTATGACTATAACCCAACCGTTATCAGAGTTCATTATCATAGTAAGACACTTCCATTATCTCACACTTTGCCCTTTACCCTACTACTAACCCTGATTATCCTTTTAAATATAATGCCGCATGGTTTTCATTATGTTCAGATTAGGAAGGATATAATTCAAATTACTGTTAAAGATTTGAATTTATCGCCAATCAAAAATACGAGAGATAATTCCAAAGCTGAAGAAAATTGGCCTAAGTTAGCCAGATGATAGTTTAGTTGAGTCATAGGGTATTAATGAAGAGATTAACTGCACCTCAGCTCGTTACACATAACCTATCGGACATTCCTGGTTGATGACGTCAAGCAGAGAAGTTTCCCTCTGACTTGGTGTGGAAAGGGGGATTATGTTTGTATTGCCTTAAGGGGAGATAGGCCGTTTTTTCTGGTCCCCCTTCTTCCTCATGTTTAGCTCCATTGGTGTTTAGATTATAAGACGTTCGGCACATTAGTTTGGCGTTTGTAAGACCTTTCGCCCCCGTTTCTTTGTCAATTTGTAGATATTCTGTGTCCTTTAGGTGTCGATTTTTTCCTGGCGAGCGATATCGAGCCTGTAATTTAAGAGAAACCGGCCTTTGGCTGGGACATTTTTCTATCGAAAGATGTAGCTTGGGGAACAACAACAACTAAAAACAAAAATAAAATTAAATTAATAAATGAATTAATAAGCCAACACATACCCCGTTAATAGTAGTTTTGTATAGTATGTTTGACTAGGCCACAGTAGTTATTAACCCTATATGAGATGGTAGCTACCGGTACTATACAAAGCCAACGAACTTGACAATATTTGTGACCCCTTAACTGCTCATAACTCAGAAGGGCCTAGAGCAAACCGGCTGTAAATATCAACACCTATTTCTTGGTGGGGTTTTCCCAAATTATAGAAATGTCAGCCCGATTGCTTTCATTCATTTAGAGTTATATGAAGTTAAGGCGTAAAGATTAGTGTCAAGTTCGCTTGTACTACATTATAAAAGCGCCGTGGCCTGTGTAACACACTTTATATACAATTTATACGGGAAGGGTTAGCTAGATGTAGTTTGTGCAAGATAAAATATGATATAATATAATGTACAGGATAAAAGAAGGGTGTGTGTGTGTGTGTGTGTGTGTTGACATTGTAAAAGGGTGTGTAGGGAATGGATTTTGTTTGAGTTTGCGTTAAATCTGTAAGAGAGTGAGGAAGAATTAGGGGATATACCGGTATCGAATAAGAGTGGGGAGAGTTATAGTGATTAGGCTACCGTACTATAGAGAATCATACACGTAACACTGTAGGAGAAGTAAGGGTCAATATTTAAGAGTCCCACCACAGCTGGGATCTCATTTCTAATGGTAGTTTTGGGTTCCTATCATTCTATGCTTCATTGCTACCGGGTACATACTTTTTATCCACGGGAAAATATTTGTTTTTCTTGGCTTAATTTTTGTGTTTAGCATTAACCTAACCTAATAGCCCCCAAATACATTTAGGTTATGTTAGGTTTTTGGGTTAGGTTAATGCAAAAAAAAAAAAAAAAATCCTGTGCATAAAAAGTATATAGCAATGAAGCATAGAATGATAGGAACCCAAAACTACCATTAGAAGTGAGATCCCAGCTGTGGTGCGACTCGTAAATATTGACCGAAGTAAGGGTCACAAAGTAGGATGAAAGGTTATATATACTGGTACTTATGAGGGAGTGAAGGGGGGGGGGGGGGGGTTACATCACGAGGCATGTGTGACTAAATAGTTTGGCAAGTTGTCCTGGTGTCTTGGACAGAGGTGTTTGGTCCTTTCTTACTGCCTCCCCTTACACTCTGTTTACCCTTACACTTGTTTACCCTTACACTCTGTTTACCCTTACACTCTGTTTACCCTTACACTCTGTTTACCCTTACACTCTGTTTACCCTTACACCCTGTTTACCCTTACACTCTGTTTACCCTGTTTACCCTTACACTCTGTTTACCCTTACACTCTGTTTACCCTTACACTCTGTTTACCCTTACACCCTGTTTCCCTTACACCCTGTTTCCCTTACACCCTGTTCCCCTTACACCCTGTTCCCCTTACACCCTGTTCCCCTTACACCCTGATCCCCTTACACCCTGTTACCCTTACACCCTGTTTCCCCTTACACCCTGTTTCCCCTTACACCCTGTTTCCCCTTACACCCTGTTTCCCCTTACACCCTGTTTCCCCTTACACCCTGTTTCCCCTTACACCCTGTTTCCCCTTACCCTGTTTCCCCTTACACCCTGTTTCCCTTACACCCTGTTTCCCCTTACACCCTGTTTTACACCCTGTTTCCCCTACACTGTTCCCCTTACACCCTGTTCCCCTTACACCCTGTTCCCCTTACACCCTGTTTCCCCTTACACCCTGTTTCCCCTTACACCCTGTTTCCCCTTACACCCTGTTTCCCCTTACACCCTGTTTCCCCTTACACCCTGTTTCCCCTTACACCCTGTTTCCCCTTACACCCTGTTTCCCCTTACACCCTGTTTCCCCTTACACCCTGTTTCCCCTTACACCCTGTTTCCCCTTACACCCTGTTTCCCCTTACACCCTGTTTCCCCTTACACCCTGTTTCCCCTTACACCCTGTTTCCCCTTACACCCTGTTTCCCCTTACACCCTGTTTCCCCTTACACCCTGTTTCCCCTTACACCCTGTTTCCCCTTACACCCTGTTTCCCCTTGCACCCTGTTTCCCCTTGCACCCTGTTTCCCCTTGCACCCTGTTTCCCCTTGCACCCTGTTTCCCCTTGCACCCTGTTTCCCCTTGCACCCTGTTTCCCCTTGCACCCTGTTTCCCCTTGCACCCTGTTTCCCCTTGCACCCTGTTTCCCCTTACACCCTGTTTCCCCTTACACCCTGTTTCCCCTTACACCCTGTTTCCCCTTACACCCTGTTTCCCCTTACACCCTGTTTCCCCTTACACCCTGTTTCCCCTTACACCCTGTTTACCCTTACACCCTGTTTACCCTTACACCCTGTTTCCCCTTACACCCTGTTTCCCCTTACACCCTGTATACCCTTACACCCTGTATACCCTTACACCCTGTATACCCTTACACCCTGTATACCCTTACACCCTGTTTACCCTTACACCCTGTATACCCTTACACCCTGTATACCCTTACACCCTGTTTACCCTTACACCCTGTTTACCCTTACACCCTGTTTACCCTTACACCCTGTTTACCCTTACACCCTGTTTACCCTTACACCCTGTTTACCCTTACACCCTGTATACCCTTACACCCTGTATACCCTTACACCCTGTTTACCCTTACACCCTGTTTACCCTTACACCCTGTATACCCTTACACCCTGTTTACCCTTACACCCTGTTTACCCTTACACCCTGTTTACCCTTACACCCTGTTTACCCTTACACCCTGTTTACCCTTACACCCTGTATACCCTTACACCCTGTATACCCTTACACTCTGTATACCCTTACACTCTGTATACCCTTACACCCTGTATACCCTTACACCCTGTTTACCCTTACACTCTGTATACCCTTACACTCTGTATACCCTTACACCCTGTTTACCCTTACACCCTGTATACCCTTACACCCTGTATACCCTTACACCCTGTTTACCCTCACCCCCCGTTTCCTTCACCCTTTGTTCCCCTTAAGCCGGTATCACACGAGAACTTTTATAGTCAACATTCGATGATCAAAAAATTTCTGGTAACATTTCTGGAATATTTTGCACTGGTATCGGAAACTAGACTGATGGTAGATGAATTTAGGTAACAGAAATATTATAAATGTTGACCTCATAAGCTGCCAGACCAGTGTTAAGGATAAATGTTAGGTGAAAAAGCGCTCGTGTGATACCGGCTTTACACCCTGTTTCCCTTTACTCTGTCCTTTTGCCCCTGTTTCCCCTCGCCCCCTGCTGTCCTCACTTCCTGCTTCCCTCACTCTATGTTCGCCTCACCCTCTGTTCTCCTCCCCCCTTCTCCCCTCATCCCTTATATATTTTCCCCTCACCCCTTATATATTTTCCCCTCACCCCTTATATATTTTCCCCTCACCCCTTATATATTTTCCCCTCACCCCTTATATATTTCCCCCTCATCCCTTATATATTTTCCCCTTATATATTTTCCCCTCATCCCTTATATATTTCCCCTCATCCCTTATATATTTCCCCTCATCCCTTATATATTTCCCCTCATCCCTTATATATTTTCCCCTCATCCCTTATATATTTTCCCCTCATCCCTTATATATTTCCCCCTCATCCCTTATATATTTTCCCCTCATCCCTTATATATTTTCCCCTCATCCCTTATATATTTTCCCCTCATCCCTTATATATTTTCCCTTCATCCCTTATGTCTGTTCCCGTTACCCATTAGATATGTTCCCCTCACCCCTTATTCTCTTTTTCCCTCACCCTTATTCTCTTTCCTCACCCCTTGCCCCCTTATCTGTTTCCCCACCCCTTATCTCTGTTTCCCCACCCCTTATATCTGTTTCCCCACCCCTTATCTCTGTTTCCCCACCCCTTATCTCTGTTTCCCCACCCCTTATCTCTATTTCCCCACCCCTTATCTCTGTTTCCCCACCCCTTATCTCTGTTTCCCCACCCCTATCTCTGTTTCCCCACCCCTTATCTGTTTCCCCACCCCTTCTCTGTTTCCCCACCCCTTCTCTGTTTCCCCACCCCTTATCTCGGTTTCCCCACCCCTTATCTCGGTTTCCCCACTCCTTATCTCGGTTTCCCCACCCCTTATCTCGGTTTCCCCACCCCTTATCTCGGTTTCCCCACCCCTTATCTCGGTTTCCCCACCCCTTATCTCGGTTTCCCCACCCCTTATCTCGGTTTCCCCACCCCTTATCTCGGTTTCCCCACACCTTATCCCGTTCGCCTCATCCCTTGTCCCTCTTCGTTTGTTCCCTCCACCCATGCCCCCCCCTTATCTGTTCCCTTCACCCCTGCCCCCCTTATCTCTGTTCCTCTCACACCTTCCCCCCCCCCCCCCGTCTTGCTGTCCGCACCTCTTGCTTCATCTATTTTCTATCTCCCTGTTTCTTCACTGTTCACCTTTCTACTCCAATCAGTCTCAATGTCTTCAACTTCTCTCTCTCACTATTCTACATATATTCTTCATTCTTAAGGGGAGATAATATTCACTTGAGGGATTTTTCTCTTTACCCCTTTCTCCATCATGGTTAGCCCCATTGCTTTTGAGATTGTAAGACGTTTGCCCCATTAGTTTGGTGATTTTAAGAATTTCCGCCCCATTCTGTCAATTTTAAGACCTTTCGTGCAATTTAGGTGTCAATTTTATCCTGGCGAGCGATAGCGAGCCTGTAATTTAAGAGTAACCGGCCTTCGGCCTGGACATTTTTCTACCGAAAAATGTACAAATTTATCTTTAAAGGGGGTCAAGGGGGTGACATTTTAAGATTGCTGGAGGAGTAGGAAACCAACTAAAAACCTCCTCTTAAACACATTGCTCCCTACACTGTCTCCATACTAGTCCTACCGGTACCTATTTTAAGTCTCCCTCCAAGCTTCTGCCCTCCACTTATTATCCATCCATTGTCTACCACTTCTCTTCATCTTCCACTAGCTAGTTTATGTCTACACATTCTTCCTCTTCAACATCGCCGAAATTGTTGTCTATTGTTGAAATGCTGTGTTTGGAAGTGGTAAAATTGTTGTCTATTGTTGAAATGCTGTTTGGAAGTGTAAAATTGTTGTCTATAGTTGAAATGCTGTGTTTGGAAGTGGTAAAATTGTTGTCTATTGTTGAAATGCTGTGTTTGGAAGTGGTAAAATTGTTGTCTATAGTTGAAATGCTGTTTGGAAGTGTAAAATTGTTGTCTATAGTTGAAATGCTGTGTTTGGAAGTGGTAAAATTGTTGTCTATTGTTGAAATGCTGTGTTTGGAAGTGGTAAATTTTTTGTCTATAGTTGAAATGCTGTGTTTGGAAGTGGTAAAATTGTTGTCTATTGTTGAAATGCTGTGTTTGGAAGTGGTAAATTTTTTGTCTATAGTTGAAATGCTGTGTTTGGAAGTGGTAAAATTGTTGTCTATAGTTGAAATGCTGTTTGGAAGTGGTAAAATTGTTGTCTATAGTTGAAATGCTGTGTTTGGAAGTGGTAAAATTGTTGTCTATTGTTGAAATGCTGTGTTTGGAAGTGGTAAAATTGGTGTCTATTGTTGAAATGCTGTGTTTGGAAGTGGTAAATTTTTTGTCTATAGTTGAAATGCTGTGTTTGGAAGTGGTAAATTTTTTGTCTATTGTTGAAATGCTGTGTTTGGAAGTGGTAAAATTGTGGTCTATAGTTGAAATGATGTGTTTGGAAGTGGTAAAAATTTTGTCTATTGTTGAAATGCTGTGTTTGGAAGTGGTAAAATTGTTGTCTATAGTTGAAATGCTGTGTTTGGAAGTGGTAAAATTGTTGTCTATAGTTGAAATGCTGTGTTTGGAAGTGGTAAAATTGTTGTCTATAGTTGAAATGCTGTGTTTGGAAGTGGTAAAATTGTGGTCTATAGTTGAAATGCTGTGTTTGGAAGTGGTAAATTGTTGTCTATAGTTGAAATGCTGTGTTTGGAAGTGGTAAAATTGTTGTCTATTGTTGAAATGCTGTGTTTGGAAGTGGTAAAATTGGTCTATAGTTGAAATGCTGTGTTTGGAAGTGGTAAATTTTTTGTCTATTGTTGAAATGCTGTGTTTGGAAGTGGTAAAATTGTTGTCTATTGTTGAAATGCTGTGTTTGGAAGTGGTAAAATTGTTGTCTATAGTTGAAATGCTGTGTTTGGAAGTGGTAAAATTGTTGTCTATAGTTGAAATGCTGTGTTTGGAAGTGGTAAAATTGTTGTCTATAGTTGAAATGCTGTGTTTGGAAGTGGTAAAATTGTGGTCTATAGTTGAAATGCTGTGTTTGGAAGTGGTAAATTTTTTGTCTATTGTTGAAATGCTGTGTTTGGAAGTGGTAAAATTGTTGTCTATTGTTGAAATGCTGTGTTTGGAAGTGGTAAAATTGTCTATAGTTGAAATGCTGTATTTGGAAGTGGTAAAATTGTTGTCTATAGTTGAAATGCTGTGTTTGGAAGTGGTAAAATTGTTGTCTATTGTTGAAATGCTGTGTTTGGAAGTGGTAAAATTGTTGTCTATAGTTGAAATGCTGTGTTTGGAAGTGGTAAAATTGTTGTCTATAGTTGAAATGCTGTGTTTGGAAGTGGTAAAATTGTTGTCTATTGTTGAAATGCTGTGTTTGGAAGTGTTTGTGTCTATAGTTGAAATGCTGTGTTTGGAAGTGGTAAAATTGTTGTCTATAGTTGAAATGCTGTTTGGAAGTGGTAAAATTGCCAAAACAATGCAATTTCATGTTAATTTTCTTGTAATATTCATTCAGTCTTCACACAATTGCTCCGGTTTGACACGCTGTTAAGGGGAGGTATTTAGTTTGTTCCCTAAGTTTTCATCAAGCTTAAAATTACACCCCATAGACCCCCTTTCAAGATAAATTTGTAAATTTTTCGGTAGAAAAATGTTCCGGCCGGAGGCCGGTTGCTCTTAAATTACAGGCTCGCTATCGCTCGCTACGAAAAAAATGATACCTTAATTGCACGAAAGGTCTTAAAATTGACAGAAATGGGGCAGAATGTCTTAAAATGTCCAAACTAATAGGGCGAACGTCTTAAAATCTCAAAAGCAATGGGGCTAAACATGAGGGAGAAAGGGGTAAAGAAAAAACATCCCTCGAGTGGAAATCTCCCCTTAACAAACTATGCCTTGCATCTTTTAGCCACCGTCATAAGCACAAACATAAACTTTGTATGGAATGGGCCGAGTCTCTTGAACACCAGTTAATATGGAAGAGTTGAGTACGGTAGAAATATAGGTGATTTATTCCGCTTAGTCCTGGACTGCCATTCTCAACCTTGTCCCCACTCAATGGAAAAATCCGTGGCGCATAGGTTGGTTTATGTACTACAGTTGCTTTATTAGAACATTACCATTACCAAGAACTGCTCAGAGTGAGAACTGAGCGATCTCTGCCATACCCATAGCTTACTCTGACTGTTCCTTTTACTTATATATTTTCTAGATCTCAAGTGACGGCGTCTATTCCGTGGATTGACCTCCCAATCTACTATGATTGGAAGCCAAAGCGTCACATTTTTCCTTTGCCCCTCAACTTTCTCTTCATAATTGCTGAGGGGCACAGGGTTATGTGGGGGCGCTCGGTTATGGCTTTGGCCTTGCTCGAAGCCTTGGGGCTGTTCGGCCAGGCAGCTTGGGGAACAACAACAACCAAGAACTGCTAATGAAATCAAGAAATGAATAGAACGTGGCTGTAATATGACTACTGTACTAATGTGTTGTCACCTGTATCCCTGGAAAGGTTTCTAGGGTGTGTGTGTGTGTGTGTGTGTGTGCGCGCGCGCGCGCGCTGCATGGAGGAGACAAAAGGCATAACTTCCTGTAACAAGTATCCCCCTCCAAAATTAAAAGCGTGATAGAGAGCCAAATTCGAGGTACAGTAAGAGTCAACATGTCTGAACAATTGGAGATTAAAGCAGTTTATGTCATAGGATGAAGGGAAATTGGATTGAAAGAGAGAGTTACATAGTTTACTTGTTGAGTGGAAAACAACTTGGAAAATCAGTTCAATCTAGAGTTAGAGAGTTAGCAGAATAATAGTGAAAGTGTGTGTGTGTCAGAGAGAGAGAGAGGTAAATGTTATTTTAAAGTTAGGCCTACCTCCATCATCATTGTTGTTGTTGTTGTTCCCCAAGCTGCCTGGCCGAACAGCCCCAAGGCCCCGAGTAAGGCCAAGGCCATAAACGAGCGCCCCCACAGAACCCTCCCTGCCGACCACAATAAAGCCTGGGTGACCGAAGCCACTCCATGGCGGGGAGCTGAGAGGGTGCGTAAACGCCCGGGAAACCAAAGCCCCACCCAGGGCCCTGTGCCCCTCGGCAATTATGAAGAGAAAGTTGAGGGGCAAAGGAATAATGTGACGCTTTAGCTTCCAATCTATTGGAAGATTGGGAGGTCAATCCACGGAAGAGACGCCGTCACTTGAGATCTAGAAAATATATAAGTAAAAGGAACAGTCAGAGTAAGCTATGGGTATGGCAGAGATTGCTCAGGTCTCACTCTGATGGACCAGCCTATCGCCCATCGTCTCCATCATCGTTGTGGCTTTTGCCTGTTTGTTTTTATGTCTGCCCTTGTCAATCTGTCTATCAAAATATTGTGTGTATGTATATTGATCTAGACTATGTATGTATGTAAACTACACATATACTGTACGTGCGATACACCGTACTGTAGTCTATATTGAGTTAAGGCGGTGTCACACGAGCGATTTTTCAGTCAATTTTTAGGAGCAATTGCAGTCTGGCAGGCTTAAAATGTTGGTTATATCTGAAATCAGCCGCCTAACATAATCTACCTTCTGCCTAGCTCCCGATCCCAGTGTAAAAATGACTCAATATCACGAACAAACTTGCTCATCGAAAATTGCCGGAAAAAGCGCTCGTGTGATACCGGCTGTACTATAGTCTATTGTTGTCCAGCTGATGGTAAATTGAATCCCTTGGTAGCTGATTTATCGATACTTAGGGGACAAATATGAAACTACTATGGCTGTGTCTCATCTTAAGGGCAGATTTCCACTTGAGGGATTTTTTTTCTTGACCCCTTTCTCCCTCAAATTTAGCCCCATTGCTTTTGATATTTTAAGACGTTCGCCCCCATTATTTTGGCGATTTTAAGAACTTTCGCCCCATTTCTGTCAATTTTAAGACAATTCGTGCTATTTAGGTGTCGATATTTTCCTGGCGAGCGATAGAGCGCCTGTAATTAAAGAAGACCCGGGAAATATTTCTACCGAAAAATGTACAAAGCTGAGTAACCAAGATAGAAACATGACTACTTACTCAGCTGGAAAAAAAAAAAAAAAAAAAAAAAAGACACCATAGTACCTCTCAAGGATTTGAACCTGGTTTCTTTTTCCATATGGTATAGGATAATGTCCCAGGCCTTATTAAGGGGGGTGACCTGTTTTTGTTCTGTCCTTTTTGTAGCTTTCTCTGGCTTGTATCCATTGGGCCCCATTCAGCCTACTGTTTTAAGACTTTTATCCCCATCCAGGTGTCAATTTTTTACTGGTGAGCGGTAGCGAGCCAGCATATTTTTTATTTGTGTTTGACAGCAGGCTAAATTTGTAAATTTTTCGATAGAAAAATGTCTCCGGCGAAGCCGGATTTCTTCATAATTAATGCTGGCTCGCTATCGCTCGCCAGGAAGAAATCGACACCTAGATGGGGATAAAAGTCTTAAAATAGTTGGCTGAATGGGGCCGAATGGATACAAGCCAAAGAAAGAGAGAAAAGGACAGAAATAACAAAAAGCAGGTCACCCCCCTTAAAGGAATGTCTAAATATGTTCAGGAAAGAGTTACCCATCGAAAATTGACGACAAAGAGACGGGTGTAACTCCACTTTAAGTTGGTAGTCTAAAGGTGGGGTCACACGAGCATTTTTTACGGGCAATTATGGTCTGGCAGCTTCAAAAAATGACCCATTATCAGAATTCAGCCGCCTAACATACTCTACCTTCAGTCTAGTTACCGATACCAGTGCAAACAAGTCCCGAAATATAACGAGAAAATCTTGCTCATGGAAAATTGACGGAAAAATCGCTCGTGTGACAACGGCTTAATGCCATAGGTTGTTTAATTCGCCTGACATCGGTTAAGGGGAGGTTTATAGTTTGTTCCTTAGACCTCCATCAAACTTAACATTTACACCCGCAAGACTCCGTTTTAAGATAAATTTGTACATTTTTCGGTAGAAAACTGTTCCTGCCGAAGGCCGGTTCCTCTTTAATTACAAGTTCGCTATAGCTCGCCAGGAAAGAATAGACACCTAAATGGCACGAAAGGTCTTAAAATTGACATATGGGGGCGAAAGTTCATAAAATCGCAAAAGTAATGGGGTGAACATCCTAAAATCCCAAGCAACGGGGCTAAACATGAGGTAGAAAGGGGTCTAGAAAAAAAATCCCCTTAACCCTTGGCCTATGCTTGAATGACGACAAAGAGGGGCGGGGGGGGGGGGGGGGGGTGTAACAAGGGTCTGATCTCCCTTCAACATTTAAAAATAACTGATGAAATTTAAGGTAAAGGTCAGAGTTCTCCTGGCCCTGGCATGTACCGTAGGCTCCGTGTGCCCAACGTAGGCTGCCAACATTTGTCAACCCTTGGCCGCCGATGCTTGCCAACAATTGTCTTAACCCTTTCAAGTCAATTTAGCAACCAAGCGCCAATTGTATTCAGCTTGAGAAGGAACTGTTGCATTTAGCCTAATGGGCTAAGTCAAATCAATCTAATGTGTAAATTTTCTACTACGGTGCTAACAAGAAATTTTAGTTATTTTGGGAAGGGCTTCTCATAGTAGGCTATATATATTATACAAATAATAATTTACCGGGTAATTGTAAACAATTTTTGTTTTATTACTTTGGGCTAAGTTAGCTTACTGCCCAAAGATAAATTAAAAAATAGTTTAATTTCGGTGCGTTTTTGTTTTTTTGTTTTTCGTACTTGATTAAGGTTGAGGTAACCCATTAAATCATACGACGATTTTGATGGGCTTAGCAAGGACCTTTAGGAATCGATGGGTGACTCCTGTGAGTCGGATAATGTTTTCCTGAACGACAACTATTGGCTTGTGGTAGCTAGATATATTGAACGGGATCCAGATGACGTTAGGTGTAATTGGAATGTGGCTAATTTGATTGACCTCGAATGACATCAGTACAGTATTAAGGATAAATTTCGTACTACTGACAATATTGAATTGGAATATACAGTGCCGGTATGTTGGTGTTTATCTTATGTTTTACCGTGACTGTGCCAAGTGGGCCTCATAATCAGTTAAACATCAAAAGGTTGTGTGAACCACAAGTGAAAGACCATTGTTTGTTATTGGTTACGGTACGTGGGGAAGCCGGGGATGTGAGTCTTATATAATAACCAATAAAGACAATATTGCTGTGTGTGTGTGTGTGTGTGTGTGTGTGTGTGTGTGTGTGTGTGTGTGTGTGTGTGTGTGTGTGTGTGTGTGTGTGTGTGTGTGTGTGTGTGTGTGTGTGTGTGTGTGTGTGTGTGTGTGTGTGTGTGTGTGTGTGTGTGTGTGTGTGTGTGGTGTGTGGTGTGTGTGTGTGTGTGGTGTGTGTGTGTGTGTGTGTGTGTGTGTGTGTGTGTGTGTGTGTGTGGTGTGTGTGTGTGTGTGTGTGTGTGTGTGTGTGTGTGTGGTGTGTGTGTGTGTGTGTGTGTGTGTGTGTGTGTGTGTGTGTGTGTGTGTGTGTGTGTGTGTGTGTGTGTGTGTGTGTGTGTGTGTGTGTGTGTGTGTGTGTGTGTGTGTGTGTGTGTGTGTGTGTGTGTGTGTGTGTGTGTGTGTGTGTGTGTGTGTGTGTGTGTGTGTGTGTGTGTGTGTGTGTGTGTGTGTGTGTGTGTGTGTGTGTGTGTGTGGTGTGTGTGTGTGTGTGTGTGTGTGTGTGTGTGTGTGTGTGTGTGTGTGTGTGTGTGTGTGTGTGTGTGTGTGTGTGTGTGTGTGTGTGTGTGTGTGTGTGTGTGTGTGTGTGTGCGTGTGCGTGTGCGTGTGCGTGTGTGTGTGTGTGTGTGTGTGTTACAGGAGTTGAGCTTTTTAGGCTCGTATTGTCCCGCTTCCTCAGTTACAATTATCTAACTTTGCCTTAAAAATATGAATGTTTTTGGCACACACCACTTCCTCTTCCAACTGATTCAACTTACTTATACTTCTGTAAGGGAAACTATACTTTCTCACATCTCCTTTACATCTTCCTTTCATTAGTTTATATCTATGCCCCTAGTTCTACCATTATCTTTCACAATATAACCCTTCTTGTCCACCTTTTCGAGTCCTCTCACACATTTGTACATCATAATCATATCGCCTCTCTCCCTCCTATCCATTAGAGATGGTAAATCTAATTTCTTGTGTGTGTGTTCCCTGATATTTAGTTTCAGATTTTGAAGTGACTGTCACTTCGTCAACATTTACTGTATGTAGCATTAGCTGTAAGCCTGTATAACAGCATTTCCTTCAGTACCGTATAGTACATTTTGAATGTGGTAAAATGACTCTAAGTACTGTATATGGTAGGCTATAGCATTATGCCCTCGTGTGACGCCACCTTAAGTTCAACAACATATTCATCTAAATTATTATTATTATTGATTTTGGTTCTGAGGATTTAATTATTGTAACAGAATTAATATTTTTAGTTTACGGTTGCTATATGGCCTATTTGTCGTTTTTGTTTTAATATAAATAGGTAAAATTTACGGTATTTTATAATATATTTTTTAACTCAAGACTCCACCTTGTCACCAGTAAATAACAAATAGATGTTTCGAGTGGAAGGAGAATTGTTTCACTTTTTAAGTAAAAGGGAATTCGGGGATGTGGTACTTGTGGAACACCTTAGTGATACGGTAACATTATAATCTTAACTATCTACAATACGGTACGGTATGTGTTTATTTAAATAAGATCGACTATGATATTCTAATAGTTTGATTATTTGTCATAGAAGTTTACTAATCTTCAGTCATGAAGTATCTTATGAAAGCGTTGCCACTCGTGTATTGTATACTTGTATTAGCTACTTAGAGCTTGAATGTTTTACGTATCTCCGGTTAATATTGTTATTGTAATATTGCTAATACTTGTTTAACTATGCCGACAAACGATAGTAAAGTTTTGTTGTAGGCTAATGATGTTGGTGTTTTTTCTAACTACCACTCGCCTAATTCCATCGTTGCCACTGTTATATCGTGAATGTTAATACGTAATGTTGATAACAAGCGTACAGTGTAACTCGTGATGTAAGGTGGGGGTGAGGGTGACCGGTCAACTCAACCAGTAGACCATTTCAACCAGTAGCTCTCAATCAGTACCAAATCAACCAATACGGTTAGGTTAGTACTATATTTTGGCACTGGTTTGGTTGGTCTGGGTTAATTTGGCACTGGTTGAGAGCTACTGGTTGAAATGGTCTACTGGTTGAGATGACATGGGACCTGGGTGAGGTGTGTTTATATAATACAGTACGGTACTTGTCTTCTCCTCCCCATCAGCCACCCTACTACCTAACTTATTACCTGTCTTTCACACTATAATTATCATAGTCTTTACATTTCTTCTATTAACCTTCTTACGTCTCTCTCACACACTGTATCATAGTGTTTACATTTCTCATATTTCCTTCTCACGCCTCTCAAACACTCACTGCATCAATGTTTTCATTTTTCATATATTCTCACAGCTCTTGCACATATTTTATCATATTGTATACCTTTCTTCTGCTACCTAACTCACACTGTATCCCTTTGTTGACTTTGTTCCCGTTTCATTCTCAAGCCTCTCACTCACACTATAATATAACCTTATCCTTCCTTCTATTTCTCACTTAATTTTGACTACGGTAACGTTATCATCTTTTGTTTTATTCTTCTGTTTGTCACTCACTATATCTACCATCAATCCCCTTCCTCCCTTTGAAGAGGTTCAGCACTAGTATGTGTGGAAACTTATTGTGTGGAAACTTATTCACATATAAGATCTGTTCTACCTGGAATAAACTTCCCTCGTAAGTTGTAAATAGATCTTCAGTAGACAAATTCAAGAAGAGAATAGGTAGTATTTTGCAATATCTACTAAGAGTGTAGCCTGGCTCTCTCTCTCTCTCTCTCTCTCTCTCTCTCTCTCTCTCTCTCTCTCTCTCTCTCTCTCTCTCTCTCTCTCTCTCTCTCTCTCTCTCTCTCTCTCTCTCTCTCTCTCTCTCTCTCTCTCTGTCTCTCTCTCTCTCTCTCTCTCTCTCTCTCTCTCTCTCTCTCTCTCTCTCTCTCTCCTCTCTCTCTCTCTCTCTCTCTCTCTCTCTCTCTCTCTCTCTCAGTCTCTCTCTCTCTCTCTCTCTCTCTCTCTCTCTCTCTCTCTCTCTCTCTCTCTCTCTCTCTCTCTCTCTCTCTCTCTCTCTCTCTCTCTCTCTCTCTCTCTCTCTCTCTCTCTCTCTCTCTCTCTCTCTCTCAATTAACCTTTGTCTCTGGAACTTAAGTAACGCTACAATATTAATTCGTCCTTAAGGAACGTTGCAAGCTTGGTACACAATGATTCCTCCTTGGCTCGTTTACATCCTAACTATATTGACAATGAATTAATATTCTGTTGCATGCTGTTGTTATCTGTTGAAAAGTATATTATATATTATCTACGTAAAATGTTCATGTTCATCAAATGACATATTGTGGACCGTATAAAGAATGTTGTTAGTATTATCCTGAAGTCTTGACTATATTCTAATCCTGTAAAAAAGACAAATATATTCTTCGACCGCGGAGATACTCCTACAAAATATCATGATACGGTATATAAACATTTTACTAACTTGCATACAAATTCAGTTATCTAACTATGCTAGTAGGCCTATTTGGTCAAATTGGCTTAGTATAACTTAGTTTAAAGGTGAATTCCAGGGATGAAACCTATTCAAACTACAATGTCCATTGGGATCTGCTTGGTTTTAGGTGGTATGATACTGAAAAACTTTCATCAATGTGTCCCAACAACATAGAAATATAGCTTATCTAAGGTATTTTATGTGGCGAGCACTGGAGTGCTTACCATGACTCGCAGGCAACAATGGCGGGAAAACACTACATGGGAAATAGGTGAATCTCTGTTCTTTTTTTTTTATGTGAGAAACTCTTATAAATTGTATGCACGTTTACAGCTCAACATTTGGCTTAATCACTATCTGGTCAAGGGATTGCGATATATAAAATTAACATAAAACGATACTATAATTAAGAAATGCCTTACAAGCGACCTCCCTCGACTCTGGACCAGGATAAACACTCTTAAAACACTGCATGTATGTTTATTGTTGGCGAGATTGGATTATTTCTTGATGTGCACCACATCTTCAAGACCTTGTTTGATGTTTTGCAGAACTTGAGTATTGAATTGGAAGGTACTAATTAAGAAAAACAGATCTGTTCACGAGCGTGTGTGATGGGTGGCCAAGTATCCCATGTTTACATTGTCTTCACGCGAATTAGCTGTTACTCTCCCAACAGATGGCCGAGGATGCCAACGGCTCTATCTATCTATATAATATTTTCGATTGTCTGTCTGTCTGTTCTTTATGCATGGCCAAATTGTTTAAGCTAGAGCGTTCATACTTGGTATGCATAGTAAGGGGGTCCCTAGGCAGGTTTTAGTGAACAAATAGAATTCTCCAGGGTGAAAGGGACTGAGAAAATGGGCGCGAAATCGGAAAAATTACCGTTTGGGGCAGAATGAGGCCTCCG
This sequence comes from Paralithodes platypus, assembly GCA_032716605.1. Classification (NCBI taxonomy): domain Eukaryota; kingdom Metazoa; phylum Arthropoda; class Malacostraca; order Decapoda; family Lithodidae; genus Paralithodes; species Paralithodes platypus. The sequence continues at coordinate 33,855,361 of CM064552.1, read as the reverse complement.
ATCGAAAAGGTGTATGGAACGAAAGTTGTTCGCAGCCCCCCAAAATGGGGGTACGGATGAGGTCAGATCCAAAATCGGAGGTCATTTAGCGGCCGAAATCGAGGTCGCCGTTTAATGAGGCACAGGGAGGTCGAGGCCGGTGATTATGGTAGTAGTAGTATTGTGATGATTGTGGTAGTAGTGATTGATGAAGGTGATTATGGTAGTAGTAGTGATGGTGATTATGGTGATTACCCGGGCAACGCCGGGTACCCCTGCTAGTAAACTATAAAAAGATAGTATTTTATAGTATTTTTTTCTGGAGTTTAATGGAATTATATCGATATTGCCCATATACATATTACAGTATATTGCCCATATACATATTACAGTATATTGCCCATATACATATTATTACAGTATATTGCCCATATACATATTATTACAGTATATTGCCCATATACATATTACAGTATATTGCCCATATACATATTATTACAGTATATTGCCCATATACATATTATTACAGTATATTGCCCATATACATATTACAGTATATTGCCCATATACATATTACAGTATATTGCCCATATACATATTACAGTATATTGCCCATATACATATTACAGTATATTGCCCATATACATATTACAGTATATTGCCCATATACATATTACAGTATATTGCCCATATACATATTATTACAGTATATTCGTGCCAAGTTATGACCCTGTAGTAAACTTCGTTTTTTCTGTCATTCCTGTAGTTCACCTTTAAGTTGGCTAGATCAGGCTGAGCACGGTACGGCATATACCGGGTATTATAGCTGTGAGGTTAACTATTGACCAGGTAGGTCTTTATCTTACTGGATGAACATAATGGCCATTATTGTGTATATTGTCTTCATATTTGAGTTTGTTATTCTGGAAATTTAAGAACAAATAATTGGATTGAAAAATAAATATTGACTAAACAAGAGCGACTACGCGCTAACCTGCAACGACACGGGTTTTGCATGTGCATTATTGGCTCTCAAGTGGCATAGGACTTTTGATAGGGAATATTTATCAGCACACCAAATTTCAGCTCAACATTTATGTAAATATTACGGCGACAAATCACTCTTATCCTATCCACCTACCACCTCTGATTTCCAACAAGTGATTCTCCACAGGTACATATTTACCGTGAGTGAAAGTGTGTGATCTTTATAGTATGTAACCACAATGAAAATACTCTATATGTATATATGTGCATGTTATAGTTTGTGTACACATGTGTTATATTTCCGTGTTAGGTGTTTAGTAAGCCGGAGGTATGCTATCGGTATGTCTTATTAGTATTCCAAGAGATGACCAGTAGTGTGTATTAAGTGTTGATGCAGTGATTGGTGAGGCGCATGGTACGGTAGACATCAGTTAACAATACGTACGCATTGGTCCAGTTAGTACACACCGTCGATAGCATATTATTTAAAAATATATAGAGTTGATAAACACATTTAGTATCAAAGTTTACGATACCTAAGCTACATTTTGGTACGGTACTGAATTTTGTAATCTAGCTTGAAGGCTACTCCTGTTTTGTGTTGTAATTGATATACCAGTAGCCTATTAATTGGATCACCGCGTACGGATAGAATACTGCACCCTAAACAGGAGAGGATGTGTTGGTGTACTTTTATAAACTCTTTCAACATACCATGACGCATTATTAAACATTATTTTGGCTGTTATTTAACTTGTATTAATATTAGAAAGGGTATAATATTATTGGTACCGTATCAAAGAAAAGTATCACCTCGAAATAACCTCTTCATAGCAATACTAAACATATTTGGTAACTACATTAGCCTATATATTTCTAATTATTACCCCTCCCCGAATTCACCGTATTAAAAAAAAAAAAAAAAAAAAAAAAAAAAAATATTTTATATATATTATAATATATATTATATATATATATATATATATATATATATATATATATATATATATATATATATATATATATATATATATATATATATATATATATATATATATATTAAAAAAAACATGATGTATAATATATGACTTGTTATTTGGTATATATGTTATTTGGTATACATGTTATTTGGTATACATGTTATTTGGTATACATGTTATTTGGTATACATGTTATTTGGTATACATGTTATTTGGTATACATGTTATTTGGTATACATGTTATTTGGTATACATGTTATTTGGTATACATGTTATTTGGTATACATGTTATTTGGTATACATGTTATTTGGTATACATGTTATTTGGTATACTTGTTATTTGGTATACTTGTTATTTGGTATACTTGTTATTTGGTATACTTGTTATTTGGTATATATGTTATTTGGTATATATGTTATTTGGTATATATATGTTATTTGGTATATATATGTTATTTGGTATATATATGTTATTTGGTATATATATGTTATTTGGTATATATATGTTATTTGGTATATATATGTTATTTGGTATATATATGTTATTTGGTATATATGTTATTTGGTATATATGTTATTTGGTATATATATATGTTATTTGGTATATATATATGTTATTTGGTATACATGTTATTTTTAATGGAAACATCTTGCACAATTACATTATATCAATAATTTGCTGGAACATCCGGCATTGTTCTGTATAATATATTCACAATTATTTTCCTTTCGTACTTATATAAAATGTTAATTATAAAATCATATCTTGCGGTTGCTTTTATTGGGAAAATCAGAAAATCAATGGAAAGTTGATCATTCAAACATGTTAATAAAGAAATCCACAAATATAATGATTGTTGTTATATTAGATATAGATTAAATCAATTTATTATATATTTAGACGAAGAAACCATTGCCAATCTGACTAACCCTTTCAGTATTTCGACGCTCTTAATCACTTAATATTGGCTAACATTAAAAGACTTAACTCTGATTTGTACCGGTACCGCACCAAACTAACCTTATTATGACTAATTCACCTTGCTAATTGAACTGACCAGACAGTGTTGGAGAGAGTTATATTATGAACCTCTTGTATTGCTGCCGCCGTCACTGCTGTTTGGATTTTAAGGGGGAATGGTTCACTTTTTGGCAGATTTGTGCATGTATTCATTATTCTTCTAGTTTCCTCCCTAGACCTCCATAAAATAAAAACAAACATCCATTAGATCCCTCTTCTAGATTAATTTGTACATTTTTCGGTAGAAAAATGTCCCGGCCGAAGGCCGATTCCTCTTAAAATTTCAGGCTCGCTATCGCTCGCCAGGAAAGAATCAACACCTAAATGGCACGAAAGGTCTTAAAATTGACAACGAAATGGTGCGAAAGGAGTTAAAATCGCCAAACTAATGGTGGGCCGAACGTCTTATAATCTCAAAACTAGTGGGGCTAAACATTAGGGAGAAGGGTGTCCAGAAAAACGGTCTCCCCCCCCCTTAACCATCATCACTGAGCTGCTAGTCATAATTTCATTTGTCCAGTGCTACAACGTTAAGCCGGTATCACACGAGCGCCTTTCCCCTCAACATTTATACTCAACACTGGTCTGGCAGCTTATGAGGTCAACATTTAAAATATTTGAGTCTCCTAAATTCATCCATCATCACTCTAGTGTCCGATACCGGTGCAAAATATACCAGAAATGTTGCCAGAAAAATGTTGATTGTCGAATGTTGACTATAAAAGCTCTCGTGTGATACCGGCTTTATCCACGCTTTATTATCTACTTAATTAAGCTTCGTGGAGGTCTAGCGAGGAAAAAAATAATAATAATGCATAAATAGAGATAAAAATAAACTCCAAATCCAACCATGCCCCTTAAATAATGTTAACCCTTTCTGTACCGGTGACGTGTTTTAAATATAGTCTAGCTATATTTAGACCATTTGGTGCAGCTTAAGGGGGGTGACCTGTTTGTTATTTCTGTCCTTTTCTCTCTTTCTCTGGCTTGTATCCATTCGGCCCCATTCAGCCAACTATTTTAAGACTTTTATCCCCATCTAGGTGTCTATTTCTTCCTGGCGAGCGATAGCGAGCCAGCATTATATGAAGAAATCCGGCTTCGCCGGAAAAACATTTCTATCGAAAAATGTACAAATTTAGCCTGCTGTCAAACAAAACTAAACAATATGCTGGCTCGCTACCGCTCACTAGTAAAAAATTGACACCTGGATGGGGATAAACGTCTTAAAACAGTAGGCTGAATGGGGCCGAATTGATTCAAACAAGCCAGAGAAAAGAGAGAAAATTACAGAAATACCAGCCAGCAGGTCACCCCCCCCCCCTTAAGTGAGATAGATCGAAGCCTGTTAATTGCTGGAGGTACTTGTTAAACTGAATATAATTGCTGGAGGTACTTGTTAAACTGAATATAATTGCTGGAGGTACTTGTTAAACTGAATATAATTGCTGGAGGTCCTTGTTAGACTGAATATAATCGTCTTAATTGTAGCCAGAATATAGTAGAAAAGACGTCGCCGGTACGGAAGGGGTTAAGGGCAGATTTCCACGTAAGGGATTTTTGTCTTGACTCCCTTCTCCCTCATGTTTAGCCCCATGGCTTTTGAGATTTGAAGACGTTCGCCCCATTAGTTTGGCGATTTTAAGAACTTTCACCCAATTTATGCCACTGTTAAGACCTTTCGTCCCATTTAGGTGTCTATTTTTTTCCTGGCGAGCGATAGCGAGCCTGCAATTTAAGAGGAATCGGCCTTCGGCCGGGACATTTTTCTACCGAAAAATGTACAAATTTATCTTGAAAGGGGGTGTAATTTCAAGGTTGATGGAAGTCTAGGAAACGCACTAAAAACCTCCCCTTAACCCTCCCCTTAACCCTCCCTTTCCCTTACCATTGTGTTGATGGCTATGCAGTTATGGGGATGGTAGTGTGTGGTTGTAAATAGGAATAATAAACATCGATGGTGTGGTAACGTTTATGAATCCAATCCCAGGTTGGCAGAGATTGGTACAAGTTGCGTTAGTTGCTTCACTGTATACCGGTACACTTTGGTTGAGTGTGTGTCATTTGTTTTGGTGTGATAATTGGTATCGATTTTTTTTTTTTTTTTTTTTTTGCACTGATATGTAAATTATGATGGATGTTGCACAACGTATACATGCAACTTGTAAATAGATCTTACGCGATTGTTGATAAGAGCCACTTTGATCCCATCTAGAATAATCTGCCTGCCTACAAACAAGGAATATAGAAATCTGTACCTATGCCTTGTACTCCGAATGATCATATTCGTCAGTACAGTACTTGCCACAGGCAGTAATGTCAAGTGGGAACAAATGTATGATATGGTTCCATTAATAAGTACGGTAAACCTTTAACCCACATTGTCAGACATAAATATCTTGTCTGTCATTGGGTTTACTGTTATTATAGTACCGTTAGTTATCTCGTTATGATATCCACCTTTATGGTTCCATAAATTCGTTTATGATAAAGACATCGTTTATATTCCCTCAGTGTTATTTTGTAGCACCTGTGTAGTTGGTGCAAGGGGTTGGTGTTTCCTCTTTAACCCTCTCCGACATATGACGCGATTTTGAGCCTATTAGGGATACTTTAAAGCCTTTGTTACCATCAGGGGTATTTAGAAACCTTTAGTTTCTAGTTACTTCAACCTCTGCAATAGTCTTTGAGTTAGCTGTGGGCAGAAAACTAATTTTGGAGAGCTAATTATAAGAGTGACAGAACTCTATTTCTTATTGCTAATATGGCAACCTCTGCGTCATAAATGCGTGCAAGGGTTAAGGATACATCACACAGTCAGGAGTGCGAGCTAGAGTCACTAGGAGTAGGGGACAATTCGGACTCGCGGGCCTATTCGCGGTGAAAATCGATGACTCCTAGTGACTCTAGTGACTCCTGTTAGACTCCCACTCGCTCGCGGTGAAAATCGATGACTCCTAGTGATTCTAGTGACTCCTGTTAGACTCCCACTAGCTCGCACTCCTGACTGTATGATGTACCCTTAAGGAGGAAACACCAACCCCTTGCACCAACCACACAGGTGCTACAAAATAACACTGAGGGAATATAAACGATGTCTTTATCATAAACGAATTTATGGAACCATAAAGGTGGATATCATAACGCGATAACTACCGGTACTATGATCAGTGGTGTCTGATAACATTTGGTGGCGTCCCTTTGATTCACTTGTCTTGCACAATTTATAACTGTAGGAACCATATTATACATTCAATATCATATCAGGCCTTTTATTTTAAGTCTACAAAATTAGATTTTAAGTGTGAATGTGTTTTTTGTTTTCTCTCTCGCCATGTTCTGTACTTTTACTTTACAAGGTGCTGTACACTTTTACTTTACAAGGTGCTGTACACTTTTACTTTACAAGGTGCTGTACACTTTTACTTTACAAGGTGCTGTACACTTTTACTTTACAAGGTGATGTACACTTTTACTTTACAAGGTGATGTACACTTTTACTTTACAAGGTGCTGTACACTTTTACTTTACAAGGTGATGTACACTTTTACTTTACAAGGTGATGTACACTTTTCTTTGATTCTTTAGTGGACCAACTCAGGTTGACTGATGTTTTAATTTAACTCATTTGACAGGTACTTCGATTATAGTATTCGCATAATATTGTTTAGGTCGTGAAATGTTGAAGGTATTAGCAAGTACGGTACCCGGTATATATCTTACTGGTATTGGTGGTTGTGTTGGGCGTATACAGAAAGTAGCTGAACAAGTATTGTGGGTAGAGATAGAGGGGGGAGGTATCCTTAACTGACATAAGGTATCGGTAATAATAATAATCTTTACATATATAAATAAAGTGACCGAATACAAAAATATTAGGTTTGGGCTTCAAATATATTATCTATTGCTTCATTTTGTGAGACAAACGTATATATATATATATATATATATATATATATATATATATATATATATATATATATATGCCACATAATTACAAACTAATGTTAGTGTTTATAAACATCGATAATGTGCGGTTGATTTTCATAATTGTTATTTAGATATTTTTTTAATTCAATATTTAGATAAGCTATTGGAAAATGCCCTGTAATAAATTATTGAAAATATATTGTTACAGTGAAAATATATAATAGTTCCGTACCCCAAATATCCCTTGTAAGGTTTATCCAAGTCACGGATTACAACAGAGAAAACGACGAGAACGAAAGGATAGACTTTACAGTATTGGCTGCTAGTTGAAAACAATAATTATCTCTTTCTCTCTCTCTCTATATATATATATAGAGATATATAGATATAGAGATATATAGATATAGATATACTGTATATAGATATAGATGAGACTCGAAAGCCCTGGTCGGCAACTCATCTAAGGGAGTACAAAGGAGTACAAAGGAAATCAAGCAACAACAGATCTAGTGACCCTTCTAGGCTGCTTGTCCTCCAAAACACTGAGGATCAAGTGTCCAAACAGTGGTTTAGAGTGGGTAAGGGAACATTGGAAAGGGAACTACTGCCCTGCCACAAACGTGGTAGGACTAGGAAGTTAGTAGGGGACATATGGGTTAGTAACTGAGGGGAGGATAAAGTTATTCATTTACAAACGCAGTCAGTCGCGGGTTTGATGCGAGATATTTGTCTAGGCGGAATTTAAATGAATCAACGGTGCTGCAGTCTATAACGTCTCTGGGAAGCCCATTCCACAAGTTGACAACTCGATTGAAGAAGAAATTCTTAGATTTGTGCGAGTTAAAAGATATACCAATAATTTTGCAACCGTTTCCCCACGTGTAATTAGATTGGTCGATAGTGAAGTACTTACTACAGTTCATATTGTCGATGCCTTTGATGATTTTGAACACTTGAATTAAGTCGCCTCTTAATCTGCGCTGGGTTAAAGGAAATAGATTTAATTCTCTAAGACGCTCTTCGTATGGTTTGTTCTTTAGGCTAGGTATCATTTTGGTAACTCTACGTTGAACTCGTTCTAGCTTGTTTATATCTTTTTGGTAATAAGGGCACCAGCATTGAACGCAGTATTCCAGAAGAGGGCGGACTAAGGAATTGTAAAGGGTTAGGATAACTTCTTTGGATTTATGCTCAAATGACCTGCCTATAAAGCCAATTATTTTGTTTGCCTTCTTAACAACTTCTGAACATTGTTGACTCGGTTTTAGGTTACTCGATATTGTTACTCTCAGATCAGTTTCTCTGTTTACATTCTTAAGCCGAGTGCCATTCATCGAATAGTTTGCTTTCTCATTTAGGTATCCGACATGTAGTACTTCATTTATCCGCATTGAAACTCATTTGCCAAATTTGGGCCCAACATGACAATTTATCTAGATTGTGTTGCATATCGTCAACTTGTTCTTTTGAGAGTACGCTATTTGCAATTTTTGTATCGTCAGCAAATTTTGAGATTGTGCAGGTGAGACCCTCATCTATGTCGTTGATGTAAATTAGAAAGAGAATTGGTCCTAGTACCGATCCCTGGGGTACCCCGCTACTTACATTGGTCCATTTAGATGCCTTACCGTTTATGACTACCCTTTGCTTTCTGTTGCTGAGCCAATTTTCTATCCATTTCAACACACCGTCTTGTATTCCATGCGCTTTTAGTTTTAGCAGTAAACGTTTGTGGGGAACTTTGTCAAAGGCCTTTTGAAAATCAAGGTATATAATATCTACAGACATTAAGGGAGACAACCTTATACAAATCCGGGTGGATGGGACTCATCAGCCTTGGTCGGCAACCTGTCAAGGGGAATATACCTTATACAAATTACTGAAGGGCGGCACACTCATGGGTGCCACTTACTCGTGGCGAACTCTACTATATATATATATATATATATATATATATATATATACAGTACCGTATATATACAGTACAGGATCATTACAGGTATATACTGTATATATACATATACAGTATATACTGTATATATAATTATGTAGTCCAGTTCTACTCTTTTTCTCATTCTGCATGTTACCAGCTCAATTTCATATGTCTAGTTTCGTGTTTCCGTATAATTTATCCATATATTAGTATATACATTCCTTTGTATAATATATTATAGTTACATTGTTTTTAGTACCGGTATACTATACACCAAGGTTATTAATTATACTTAGTTGTTGTATCTGCATGTTCTTCAGCCACAATGTATCTGCATGTTCTTCAGCCACAATGTTCGCCCAAGGTTTGGGGCTTGTACTGAAAGGCAAATCACAAATAATATAAAATAAACACACATATTTCTCATTATCATATATGTTTAATTAGAATGTAATTTTGCCTTGGTATTCAGCCGTATGTTCCCCAAAGTGTCGGGGCTTGTACTGAAGGGTAAATAGAGACTAAACAAAGCCAAATCATAATACAAATAAAAAGACTTAAAAGAGTAACAAATTATACATCGGAATTGAAGGAATAGCTGGACAGATCATTCCTACTTTGGATATTATCGTCTACTGGGCCTGGCTGGTGTTCAAAGTTACAATATATGTAATTAATCTTGTTTGTTGTCATTTGTTATTATCTGTACCTGTATGGTACTTATATCAAGCGCTCCCCACCTTACAGTCAGTAACTACAGTTACCGGTACTATTATATATGGTTTGAAGAAACTTTTTTTAGTTTGTTCCCTAGACCTCTATCAAACTTAAAATATCACCCCCAAAACCCCTCTTCAAGATAAATGTGTACAGTTTTTGGTAGAAAAATTTCCCGGCCAAAGGCCGGTTCCTCCTACAATACAGGCTCGCTATCGCTCGCCAGGAAAAAATTGGCACCCTAATGGCACGAAAGCTGTTAAGATTGACAGAAATGGGGCGAAAGGTCTTAAAATCGGCAAACTAATGGAACAAACTTCTTAAAATCTCAAAACTATTATGGCTAAGCATGAGGGAGAAGGGGGTCCAGATAAAGTGAAACTCTGCTCTTAATAATGGAGTGCGGTAAATTAAGGTCTATATGTGTGTTTCTTAATAATGGAGTGCGGTAAATTAAGGTCTATATGTGTGTTTCTTAATAATGGAGTGCGGTAAATTAAGGTCTATATGTGTGTTTCTTAACCCCTCCAACCCGGATGGGCTCTTGAACGCCCATAACAACCTCGGCCCGCGCAACCCGGAAGGGCTCTTGAACGCCCATTGCTTGCATGCGTGCTTTCGAATGCCGCGCGTACATTTTCGGTATCGTGGGACGGTAGGTGGCGCCACCAGGCGTAAACTCCGCCACAGCAACAGTATCTACCCCGACGCCATCATGGACAGTACGCCAAATAGTGATTCCGCTGTGTCCGATACCGTGCTTCCTACGACGCCCTTGCTTGTTCGTCGCGCCTTACCCCGACGCCATCGCCTAAATGTGTTATCTCCCGGAGGTATGGAGACGACATTGAGACTTTATGAGCGAGCTGATGCCAAGCATAATGTTGATGATTAAGTCAGTGACGACTCCAGTAATTATAAGTCGAGTGATTATGGCCATGAGAGTGATAAAGAAGAGCAATTCCTGGGATTTGCGAGAGAACATGACAGTGATGAGAGTGATGAAGGTGATATACCAGTTGTTGAGGAAGCTGGTTTACCTAAAGACAGTGAACTTGAGAGAGTGAGCGAGTGGGAGAGTTCAAGGTCACTCACCAAATTTCGCTTAAGTGACACGACGCCAAGCCCTTCCCCTGGTAAATCGCCTTTCAAGCTACATTTGTATAAGCAGAAAATACTTGAGAAGGCGGCCGCGGCAGCTAGGGAACAAGCAAAACTACTTGGTGAGGATGAGGCTGTGAGTGAGGGTCAGCGTGGTGACCCTTCTCGTCCGCCATTGTCTCCCTTATCTACCCACGCCACCCAAGATGACCCGGATGCCCCGCATTCTTCCCCACCACCCCCACCATTGCCAAGGGTTGAGGACCCCACACTTTCGGCCTATTTGCCTCCTAGGTCCCCCGACAGGAGACATACTGCTGCCGAAAAGGGGAAAGGTAGGAAATATACCAAGAAAATTAAGAAAAGTAAGAGAGTTTTGTTCGAGGCTCCCGCGGCGTCCACCCCGGCCGGCCCCAGCCATACGTCCCCGCAACTTTCCCCACGGTCCTCCCCACCTCTCCCGCCTTCAACATGTCTTCCTGAAGAAGTCTTTGAGCTCGCATCACCAATACCTGGCCCTAGTGACAGTGAAACATTGCTTTCTGTCACTCGTCGCAGGCCAAGGAGCCCGGGACCTCGGGGGGACACAGCCTCACCTGCCACTCCTTCCCCACCTCGCCCACCCGCACGCCGCCCACGCATCACTGGTTCCCCGCCAGATTATGTGGGGGCCACTGATGATGAAGGGCACCTCTCTGAAGACTCTGGCCATGATTACATAGGTCCACCGTCAGGGCAAGATGACCACTCTGACGATGACTATATGGACATCGACGACCCTCGACCCATCCGCTTGGCCCGGCGTCGTGCTGCCCGTCGTGCTGCCCACCGCCCTGGCCGCCGCCCTCGCCGCCCTAGGGCGCGCGCCTCCCGAGTTGGCCGTGGGCGTGCTGGGCCACCAGCTGGAGCTCCTCGTCAGCGTAGACAAGACCCATTCTACGTTTTTCAGTGGCAAGACGTAGTTGATGAGGATGCATACAACCCTGATGTGCCAGCTTTTGATGAGGTACTGGAGGGTTCAGGCGTTACCCCCAATTTTCCTGCAGGCCCCAATGCTCCACCACACGAACTGTTTGAGGCCTTCTTTGATGAGGAGGTGGTAGGCTATGTTGTCAAAGAGACAAATAAGCAGCACCAATTCCAGGTCCACTTTTTGGGAAAGGTGACCAAGGGCCACATGAGGCAGTGGACCCCAGTGACTCATAATGAGTTCATGGTGTTCCTGGCACTCACCATGCTAATGCCTCATGTCAAGAAGCATAGGTTGCCTGACTATTGGATCACCAATGATCTGATATCCACCCCTGCCTTCGGGAAATATATGTCTCGCGACCGGTACCTTGATATCCTCGCAGCGCTCCATCTTGTCACCAACCTTGACGTCCACCTCCCAGACAAGCTGTGGAAGATTAGGACGTTGTATGAGATGATGCGAGAACGCTTCACCTCCTACTTCAAGCCCTTCCGCAAGGTCGTCATTGACGAGTCTCTTGTGCTGTTCCGGGGAAAACCTCAGCTTCCGGCAGTACATCCCCTCAAAAAGACATCGCTTTGGCATAAAATTCTTTGTGCTGTGCGACTGCCAAACTGGCTATGTCCTGGACTTCCTGGTCTACAGCGGGAAGGAAGGGGACTTGCTTGTGGACCCCCTCATTGGCTTTGGCGGAGCAGTGGTGCAAGCCATGATGGACCGCTACTTTCATAAGAATCACGTCCTCTACACGGACAATTATTACACGTCCCCACTCTCTCACAGTACCTGCATGAGCGCAAGACGGGGACTGTAGGCACAGTACGAGGGAAAAGGAAGGGCATGCCACCTTTCCCTCCAAAGACCAAAAAAGGTGATGTGTTCAAGAAGAAGTCGGGGCCCATTCTGGCTATCCACTGGCACGACCAGCGGAAGGTCAACCTCCTGACCACCATCCACAAGGGGGAAATGGTGGAGACTGGCAAGGTGGATCGCCGCACCCAGGCCAGGGTGACCAAGCCCGATGCTGTCCTGGACTACAACATCAACATGAGGCTGGTGGACAAGTCCGACATGCAGATAGGCTTCATTGACTGCCTGCGTACCTCGTGCAGATGGTACAAAAAGTTCTTTCTGCATATGGTGGACATGTCAGTTCTGAATGCCTACAACATATACAAGCTTCGGAATGTGAACACACCCATGAAGTTCAATAGCCTGCGGAGGTTCCAAAAGCAGGTGTTGACGGAGCTCCTGGAGAAGTATGCTATGCCACAGAGGGCAGTGGCACATCCTGGGCCCGCCGTTATTGACCGCTTGCAGTCTGCTCAATACTTGACTAGGCACAGGCTTGGTTCCCTTCCTCAGAATGAATCCAGAAGAACACAGCAGAAGCGGTGCCATGTCTGCTACAACAGCAGGGTGAAGCCGAGGTCAGGTAAAAAGTCAACCCTGGAGTGTGTGGAGTGCAAGGTGGCACTCTGTGCTGTAGATTGCTTCTTTGATTACCACTCCAAGCTGGAGTTCTAATAATCATACTGAAATTGCCAAATAAAATGACTATGTACACTATAATTATATATAGGCAAAAAGTGGAAGAAAACCAATGTATTGTAATACAAAAGTCATGTATTATGAGAAACATTGATACAAATACAATTACACCATAATAATATGTGAAAGTGACACATATGTATATACCAAGTGACATTCATATAGATTAGAATATAGAAATCAGTGAAAAAAGACACAATAAATTGTATATAAATCGTTACAATCATATAACTAAGTGAAAGTGACAACCTAATATGGCCAAAGTATAATAAACACCTGTGATAACGAATAATCAGTGCCTAATACAACAATAACCTACCTCAATTACTAATAAAATGTACGGTTATCAGTGACAGTGACACTCTCTAAAGCATATTTGTCAAAGTGAAAGTGGACACAAGACCTAATATTTGATGGCCAAAGTATAATAAACACCTGTGATAACGAATAATCAGTGCCTAATACAACAATAACCTACCTCAATTACTAATAAAATGTACGGTATCGAGTGAAAATGAGCATTATCAGTGACAGTGACACTCTCTAAAGCATATTTGTCAAAGTGAAAGTGACACAAGACCTAATATTTGATGGCCAAACTATAATAAACACCTGTGATAACGAATAATCAGTGCCTAATACAACAATAACCTACCTCAATTACTAATAAAGGGTGAACAATCGAGTGAAAATGAGCATTATCAGTGACAGTGACACTCTCTAAAGCATATTTGTCAAAGTGAAAGTGACACAAGACCTAATATTTGATGGCCAAACTATAATAAACACCTGTGATAACGAATACTCAGTGCCTAATACAACAATAACCTACCTCAATTACTAATCAAATGTACGGTATCGAGTGAAAATGAGCATTATCAGTGACAGTGACACTCTCTAAAGCATATTTGTCAAAGTGAAAGTGACACAAGACCTAATATTTGATGGCCAAAGTATAATAAACACCTGTGATAACGAATAATCAGTGCCTAATACAACAATAACCTACCTCAATTACTAATAAAATGTACGGTATCGAGTGAAAATGAGCATTATCAGTGACAGTGACACTCTAAAGCATATTTGTCAAAGTGAAAGTGACACAAGACCTAATATTTGATGGCCAAAGTATAATAAACACCTGTGATAACGAATAATCAGTGCCTAATACAACAATAAGCTACCTCAATTACTAATAAAATGTACGGTATCGAGTGAAAATTAGCAATATCAGTGACAGTGATACCCTAATAAACATATTTTATATAATTGGCCTCAAAATAACTAGAAAATATCAAATAAACATCACATTCTCAATATCAAACACTAAAATCGTCTAAGGGAGATAAATACTTTGGCGCGGCGAGCGGCTAGGTGCGTCGTAGCCATGGCCGAGGCGACGCGTCCGAATGCGGGAAGAATTTGCCGCCGAAAAGCACTCGTCTTCCCGCGCTCACCATTATGCAACCAGAGGGGCTAGAGACCTCTACTCAACGCCATTCGACAGAGGAAGGTTTGTGGAACATTATTCTTTTTTTATTTACAACATTACATGACATATTCATTGACTTACAGAGTAGTTAACATAGGCCAAAGATCGTCAAAACACCCGGTACCGGAGCACAGTCGCAAGCTATAGCCCCCGGGGCTGGAGGGTTAATAATAGAGTGCGGTAAATTAAGGTCTATATGTGTGTTTCTTAATAATGGAGTGCGGTAAATTAAGGTCTATATGTGTGTTAATAATGGAGTGCGGTAAATTAAGGTCTATATGTGTGTTTCTTAATAATGGAGTGCGGTAAATTAAGGTCTATATGTGTGTTTCTTAATAATGGAGTGCGGTAAATTAAGGTCTATATGTGTGGTTCTTAATAATGGAGTGCGGTAAATTAAGGTCTATATGTGTGTTTCTTAATAATAGAGTGCGGTAAATTAAGGTCTATATGTGTGTTTCTTAATAATGGAGTGCGGTAAATTAAGGTCTATATGTGTGTTAATAATGGAGTGCGGTAAATTAAAGTCTATATGTGGGTTTCTTAATAATGGAGTGCAGTAAATTAAGGTCTATGTGTTTCTTAATAATGGAGTGCAGTAAATTAAGGTCTATATGTGGGTTTCTTAATAATGGAGTGCGGTAAATTAAGGTCTATATGTGTGTTTCTTAATAATGGAGTGCGGTAAATTAAGGTCTATATGTGAGTTTCTTAATAATGGAGTGCGGTAAATTAAGGTCTATATGTGTGTTTCTTAATAATGGAGTGCGGTAAATTAAGGTCTATGTGTGTTTCTTAATAATGGAGTGCAGTAAATTAAGGTCTATATGTGAGTTTCTTAATAATGGAGTGCGGTAAATTAAGGTCTATATGTGGGTTTCTTAATAATGGAGTGCAGTAAATTAAGGTCTATATGTGAGTTTCTTAATAATGGAGTGCGGTAAATTAAGGTCTATATGTGTTTCTTAATGGAGTGCAGTAAATTAAGGTCTATATGTGAGTTTCTTAATAATGGAGTGCAGTAAATTAAAGTCTATATGTGAGTTTCTTAATAATGGAGTGCGGTAAATTAAGGTCTATATGTGTTTCTTAATGGAGTGCAGTAAATTAAGGTCTATATGTGTGTTTCTTAATAATGGAGTGCAGTAAATTAAGGTCTATATGTGAGTTTCTTAATAATGGAGTGCGGTAAATTAAGGTCTATATGTGTGTTTCTTAATAATGGAGTGCGGTAAATTAAGGTCTATATGTGGGTTTCTTAATAATGGAGTGCAGTAAATTAAGGTTTGTGTGTTTCTTAATAATGGAGTGCAGTAAATTAAGGTCTATATGCGAGTTTCTTAATAATGGAGTGCGGTAAATTAAGGTCTATATGTGGGTTTCTTAATAATGGAGTGCAGTAAATTAAGGTCTATGTGTTTCTTAATAATGGAGTGCAGTAAATTAAGGTCTATATGTGAGTTTCTTAATGGAGTGCGGTAAATTAAGGTCTATATGTGTGTTTCTTAATAATGGAGTGCGGTAAATTAAGGTCTATGTGTGTTTCTTAATAATGGAGTGCAGTAAATTAAGGTCTATATGTGAGTTTCTTAATAATGGAGTGCGGTAAATTAAGGTCTATATGTGGGTTTCTTAATAATGGAGTGCAGTAAATTAAGGTCTATATGTGAGTTTCTTAATAATGGAGTGCGGTAAATTAAGGTCTATATGTGTTTCTTAATGGAGTGCAGTAAATTAAGGTCTATATGTGTGTTTCTTAATAATGGAGTGCAGTAAATTAAGGTCTATATGTGAGTTTCTTAATAATGGAGTGCGGTAAATTAAGGTCTATATGTGTGTTTCTTAATAATGGAGTGCGGTAAATTAAGGTCTATATGTGGGTTTCTTAATAATGGAGTGCAGTAAATTAAGGTTTGTGTGTTTCTTAATAATGGAGTGCAGTAAATTAAGGTCTATGTGAGTTTCTTAATAATGGAGTGCGGTAAATTAAGGTCTATATGTGGGTTTCTTAATAATGGAGTGCAGTAAATTAAGGTTTGTGTGTTTCTTAATAATGGAGTGCAGTAAATTAAGGTCTATATGTGGGTTTCTTAATAATGGAGTGCAGTAAATTAAGGTCTATATGTGTGTTTCTTAATAATGGAGTGCAGTAAATTAAGGTCTATATGTGAGTTTCTTAATAATGGAGTGTGGTAAATTAAGGTCTATATGTGTTTCTTAATGGAGTGCAGTAAATTAAGGTCTATATGTGAGTTTCTTAATAATGGAGTGCGGTAAATTAAGGTCTATATGTGGGTTTCTTAATAATGGAGTGCGGTAAATTAAGGTCTATATGTGGGTTTCTTAATAATGGAGTGCGGTAAATTAAGGTCTATATGTGAGTTTCTTAATAATGGAGTGCGGTAAATTAAGGTCTATATGTGTTTCTTAATGGAGTGCAGTAAATTAAGGTCTATATGTGTGTTTCTTAATAATGGAGTGCAGTAAATTAAGGTCTATATGTGAGTTTCTTAATAATGGAGTGCGGTAAATTAAGGTCTATATGTGAGTTTCTTAATAATGGAGTGCGGTAAATTAAGGTCTATATGTGGGTTTCTTAATAATGGAGTGCAGTAAATTAAGGTTTGTGTGTTTCTTAATAATGGAGTGCAGTAAATTAAGGTCTATATGTGAGTTTCTTAATAATGGAGTGCAGTAAATTAAGGTCTATATGTGGGTTTCTTAATAATGGAGTGCAGTAAATTAAGGTTTGTGTGTTTCTTAATAATGGAGTGCAGTAAATTAAGGTCTATATGTGGGTTTCTTAATAATGGAGTGCAGTAAATTAAGGTCTATATGTGTGTTTCTTAATAATGGAGTGCAGTAAATTAAGGTCTTATATGTGAGTTTCTTAATAATGGAGTGCGGTAAATTAAGGTCTATGTGGTTTTCTTAATAATGGAGTGCAGTAAATTAAGGTCTATATGTGGGTTTCTTAATAATGGAGTGCGGTAAATTAAGGTCTATATGTGGGTTTCTTAATAATGGAGTGCGGTAAATTAAGGTCTATATGTGAGTTTCTTAATAATGGAGTGCGGTAAATTAAGGTCTATATGTGGGTTTCTTAATAATGGAGTGCGGTAAATTAAGGTCTATATGTGAGTTTCTTAATAATGGAGTGCGGTAAATTAAGGTCTATATGTGGGTTTCTTAATAATGGAGTGCGGTAAATTAAGGTCTATATGTGGGTTTCTTAATAATGGAGTGCGGTAAATTAAGGTCTATATGTGGGTTTCTTAATAATGGAGTGCAGTAAATTAAGGTCTATATGTGAGTTTCTTAATAATGGAGTGCGGTAAATTAAGGTCTATATGTGGGTTTCTTCCGTCTGGGAGCTTCATATGCTTCCATTATTCTGTTAAATAAGCTATTACACAAATTATTGGTCACTGTTTTGCATTTTATCTGTAGAAAACGAAAGAATCTAAATAGGTGTACAGTCGCGCTAATAAGTGATGTCTCGGCACCAATTATGTTTTGATCAATAATTGGTATCGGCCATATCTACTACACCTGATTTTTTTTTTTTTTTTTTTTTTTTGGAGTGAGGTATACCAACATGTTCCTACATTTACCCACCCTATTCAACATCTGACAGACATTAATACAGCACAGAGCAAGCAAAACGTAATGACAGTTGGGACATGACTTATTAGCGTGACCGTACAAAATGATTTAGTACGGTATAGTGTCCTTATTGATAGTGATATAACTTTCTATCCTCATACTATACTCTATTTTTTTTCCAGCTGATCGTAAATTGAATCTCTTATTAGCTGATTTCTCGATACTTAATGGAAATATATGAAACTACTATGGCTGTGTGTCGTATTAATGCCAAGTTTTCAGAATAACTATCATCTTTCGCTACAAAATCCACCTTATAGCTGAGTAACAAAGATAGAAACATGACAATTATCTACCTTATAGCTGAGTAACAAAGATAGAAACATGACAATTATCTACCTTATAGCTGAGTAACAAAGATAGAAACATGACAATTTAGGCTCAGCTGGAAAAAATAAACTATAGATAGGCTTCTTGCTACAATATACCTGTACTACCAATATACTGTTATTATGGATACTGTAATAACCCCTTTCATACCTTCTTGCTACAATATACCTGTACTACCAATATACTGTTATTATGGATACTGTAATAACCCCTTTCATACCTTCTTGCTACAATATACCTGTACTACCAATATACTGTTATTATGGATACTGTAATAACCCCTTTCATACCTTCTTGCTACAATATACCTGTACTACCAATATACTGTTATTATGGATACTGTAATAACCCCTTTCATACCTTCTTGCTACAATATACCTGTACTACCAATATACTGTTATTATGGATACTGTAATAACCCCTTTCA
The DNA here is from genome assembly GCA_032716605.1 of Paralithodes platypus. NCBI lineage: Eukaryota > Metazoa > Arthropoda > Malacostraca > Decapoda > Lithodidae > Paralithodes > Paralithodes platypus. The sequence continues at coordinate 33,836,274 of CM064552.1, read as the reverse complement.
TACCTTCTTTAAGGGGGGTGACCGGTTTTTGTTCTGTCCTTTTCTATCTTTCTCTGGCTTGTATCCATTTGGCCCCATTCAGCCTACTGTTTTAAGACTTTTATCCCCATCCAGGTGTCAATTTTTTACTGGTGAGCGGTAGCGAGCCGGCATTTTTGTTATTTTTGTTTGATAGCAGGCTAAATTTTTCCATTTTTCGATAGAAACATTTCTCCGGCGAAGCCGGATTTCTTCATATAATGCTGGCTTGCTATCGCTCGCCAAGAAGAAATCGACATCTAGATGGGGATAAACGTCTTAAAATAGTTGGCTGAATGGGGCCGAATGGATACAAGCCAGAGAAAGAGAGAAAAGGACAGAAATAACAAACAGGTCACCCCCCCTTAAACCCAGGTGTTTTACAGTGTAGCCTAATGACTAAATACCGGTAACATAACTATTATTACTACCGGTACTGACAAGTGGCCACATATAGCCTAGCTAGTACATATTTTATGCTAATCATTATAGAGTATATGTCACTGGTCACCATATACCGGTACGTAATGAGGACTGAAAAGATTACTATATAAAGCAGGCATGTAAGACCTCTTCGATGTATTAAGTTTTATGGAAGAATAAATATGACAACCTGTGTGTGTGTGTATACTGTATAACTATGAGTGAGTACAAAGGAGTACAAAGGAAATCAAGCAACAACATATCTAGTGACCCTTCTAGGCTGCTTGTCTTCCAAAACACTGAGGATCAAGTGTCCAAACAGTGGTTTAGAGTGGGTAAGGGAACTACTGCCCTGCCACTAACGTGGCAGGACTAGGAAGTTAGTAGGGGACATGGGTTAGTAACTGAGGGGAGGATAAAATAAAGTTATTCATTTACAAACGCAGTCAGTCGCGGGTTTGATGCGAGATATTTGTCTAGGCGGAATTTAAATGAATCAACGGTGCTGCAGTCTATAACGTCTCGGGGAAGCCCATTCCACAAGTTGACAACTCGATTGAAGAAGAAATTCTTAGATTCGTGTGAGTTAAAAGATTTGCCAATAATTTTGCAACCGTTTCCCCGCGTGTAATTATATTGGTCGATAGTGAAGTACTTACTACAGTTCATATTGTCGATGCCTTTGATAATTTTGAACACTTGAATTAAGTCACCTCTTAATCTGCGCTGGGTTAAAGGAAATAGATTTAATTCTCTAAGATGCTCTTCGTATGGTTTGTTCTTTAGGCTAGGTATCATTTTGGTAACTCTACGTTGAACTCGTTCTAGCTTGTTTGTCTTTTTGGTAATAAGGGCACCAGCATTGAACGCAGTATTCCAGAAGAGGGCGGACTAAGGAATTGTAAAGGGTTAGGATTACGTCTTTGGATTTATGCTCAAATGATCTGCCTATAAAGCCAATTATTTTGTTTGCCTTCTTAACAACTTCTGAACATTGTTGACTCGGTTTTAGGTTACTCGATATTGTTACTCCCAGATCGGTTTCTCTGTTTACATTCTTAAGCGGAGTGCCATTCATCGAATAGTTTTCTTTCTCATTTAGGTATCCGATATGTAGTACTTTACATTTATCCGCATTGAAACTCATTTGCCAAATTTGGGCCCAATGTGACAATTTATCTAGATTGTGTTGCATATCGTCAACTTAATCTTTTGAGAGTACGCTATTTGCAATTTTTGTATCGTCAGCAAATTTTGAGATTGTACAGGTGAGACCCTCATCTATGTCGTTGATGTAAATTAGAAAGATAATTGGACCTAGTACCGATCCCTGGGGTACCCCGCTACTTACATTGGTCCATTTAGATGCCTTACCGTTTATGACTACTCTTTGCTTTCTGTCGCTGAGCCAATTTTCTATCCATTTCAACACACCGTCTTGTATTCCATGCGCTTTTAGTTTTAGCAGTAAACGTTTGTGGGGAACTTTGTCAAAGGCCTTTTGAAAATCAAGGTATATAATTATCTACAGCTTTACTCTCATCGTAGAGGTTGAGGATATCGTGGAAGAAGTCTAAGAGGTTTATTAAACAGGAACTTTTTTTACGAAAGCCGTGTTGAGTATCTTTAACCCTTAATTAGCGGCGAGCAACATAAGTCGAGTTAAAAAAAGCTGGACTATGTGGCGGCGCTCGACATAACTCGAGTGGCAATTTCAGCACGTAATGTGGCTGAGAGAGAGAGACAAGTGGTGGCAGGAGACTAGCGAGCGTATGACTGCTCCAGACCACCGCGGCGAACCTACTGACACAAATCTCAGCTCCCTCCTCCCTCTCTCACTCGCTACATACTCAATTATGTACTGCAAGTACCGAATTACCTGCTTTTTGCACTCGCGTTGCACGGTTATTGCAAGAAAACTATCCATCATACCAGGATCGTTATGGTGTCATTCGAAAGCTCTGTTTATGCCCTTTCAGGGATAGGTACTTGTTTTACGTTCTGGGTCTTATTTAGGCATGAAAATGATCACGTAAACAGCCCTATTTTGGCTAAAAACACCCCGCTGTGCGGTACACATAAATAACACGCATAGGCCGCACGTAAGGTGTTAAGTATGTTATTTTCCTCTAAGTGATTTACGAGTCTGTCTCGTATGACCGTTTCTAGCATTTTACATACAACTGAGGTTAAGCTAATTGGACGATAGTTACTGGGTAGGGATTTGCTGCCTTTTTTGAATATCGGTGTTACGTTGGCTATCTTCCACTGATCAGGCATAGTTCCAGACTGCAAGGATTTATTGAATAGTAATGTCAGTGGTTTGGAGAGCTCATCCTTACCGGCCTTTAGAACTCTAGCGAGATTATATCAGTTCCAGGCGTTTTATTTACCTTGAGTTTTATCTAAACAATTCAATACTTCTCTCTCTGTAACGGTGATATTGCTTAGAACATCTGAATTATCAATCTGAATCGGCGATGGTGTAGGGATATCACTGAGGTATTCTGTTGTAAAAACTGATGCAAAGAAGGTATTGAGGGCATTACTCATTTGTACTTCGTCTTTGGTGTATTCTCCATTTTCATCGACTAACGGTCCAACAGTTGAAGTAACTACTTTTTTCTTTCTGATATAACTATAGAATTATTTTGAGTTTGTTGTACTTTGATTCGGAATATGTAACTCTAGGGTCTTTTTACTTTGCTTAATTAACTTTTTGGCTTTGCGTCGTAGCTCTACAAATTTCATCCGTTCTTCGTCATTTTGTGAGGATTTTAATCTATCCTTTGCAAATGTTTTAGCAAGCAGGCAGTTTGAAATATCTTTATTCCACCATTTGGGCTTATTATTATGGCCTGGACGCCGTATTTTCGATGGTATGCAGTCTTGCACTGCTTTTAGGTAAGTGGTTTCGAATAACTTCCAAGATGTATTTATGTCGTTATTGTTAATTAAAAAGCTCCAGTCAGTTTCTTTAAACATAGCTCTAAGTTTATGAAAGTTTGCTTTCTTGAAATTAGGGACTTTTTCGATGCTACTATTTGGTTCGTTACTAGTAAAGTTTAAAGTGAAAGTTATCGTACGATGGTCGCTGTTACTGAATTCATCACCAACCTCAAATTCTCTATTAATTCTTTTGTTGCAAGTACAATGTCAAGAACGTTCTTACCACGGGTCGGTGTTCGAACAAATTGATAAAGCGAACTCTCTTGCAAGTTCGTATACAAGTCATGTCGAGAGAGAGAGAGAGAGAGAGAGAGAGAGAGAGAGAGAGAGAGAGAGAGAGAGAGAGAGAGAGAGAGAAAGAGAGAGAGAGAGAGGTAGCGAGAGAGAGAGAGAGGTAGCGAGAGAGAGAGAGAGATGAGAGAGGATAAGAGCGAGAGAGAGAGAGAGAGAGGAGAGAAGAGAGAGAGGAGAGAGAGAGAGAGAGATATAGAGAGATAGAGAGAGAGAGAGATAGAGAGAGGAGAGAGGAGAGAGAGAGCGAGAGAGAGGAGAGGAGAGAGTAGATAGAGAGAGAAGAGGATAGAGAGAGAGAGAGAGAGAGAGGAGAGAGAGAGGAATGAGAGAGAGAGAGGGAGGAGAAGATACTACGGAGAGAGAGAGAGAGAGATGAGAGAGCGGAGAGAGAGAGAGAAGAGAGAGAGAAGAGAGAGAGAGGAGAGAGAGAGAGAACGAGAGCGAGGAGAGAGAGAGATATGGCTGAGTAAGAGAGTGTGTACTAGGAGTAGATTTCAACACCGAGCTAGAATTATACTGACATGATAATGGTTGCTTAAATAAATGATCGATAACTACCCCCCACCTTCTCCTTTCTTCCTGATTGCTGCACATTCCTCTGTAGCCACATACCGTACAGTCGCGCTAATAAGTGATCACTCGGCACAAAGTATGTTTTTATCAATAATTGGTATCAGCAATATTTACTCGTGATTTCTTCTTGTTGAGTGAGATATACCAACATGTTCCTACACTCATCCACCCTATTCAACATCTGACAGACATTAATACAGCACAGAGCAAGCCAAACGTAATGACAGCTGGGACATGACTTATTAGCGCGACCGTACAGTCAGTTCCCATTCTCGCTCTGCCCATGTGATAAAGATGATGTTGGCATACTCGCTTAATTCCTCCCACCATCACCCATAAGAACTCACCAAGATGCCAACTAAGTGCACACAATAATGTGGGTGGACTTCTATTCATCAAGTACGGTACATAAATGCTTATTGGTTCAAACGAAACTCAAAAAATCCAATCCACCCCATCCCAAAAATGATCACATCCGTCATAACATTCAGGCCAGGCTATACCATCTTAGTCAACTTTAAAAAAAAAAAAAAAAAAAAAAAAAAAATATATATATATATATATATATATATATATATATATATATATATATATATATATATATATATATATATATATATATATATATTAAATATATCTTCCACATCAGCCATGAGCGCCCAATCAACACACAAGTCCATCCTTAAATCCGAAAAGAGTCCACAAGCAATACCGGAGCTTTGATGTAAAGAGTGTACTGTATGGCTTAGTAGGAGCCTAGGAGAGATAGTACGTATAAGTGCTGTTATGGTAGTAAGCACACAGGAAGACACGGACAGACTACAGGCAGACATACATGTGACGTTCCAGTGGACTAGGGAAAACAACATGCAGTTTAACGAGGACAAATTCCAACTAAGACGTTATGGAGAGCATAATGTTGTTAAAGGGAACACAAATTACAAAACAGAATCTAACTACATGATCGACCGTTAAGACAGTGTGAAAGACCTTGGGGTGTTAAGTCGGAAAATATGAGTTTCAAAGATTATAACCAGGTCAAAGTTGCAGCTACGAAACGGCTAACTGGTTGGATTCTACCAAGGGGAATCCCTAGAACGTGTGGTGAATTGCCAATGATAACATTCTTCAAATCCCTGGTTCTACATCGGCTCGAGTACTGTAACATATTAACATCCCCATATAAAGTAGGTGAAATGAATAACTTAAAGAGCGTACAGAGAAACTTCACCTCGCATATAAATTCAGTAAAACATCTACACTATTTGGAGCGTTTAAGATCACTGAAGCTGTACTCGTTGGAACGTAGAAGGGAGCCATTCTTTAAAATATACGCGTGGAAAATCGCTGAGGGTATAGTACCAAATATATACTCTCCGATATTCATAAAGTTCAGTGATAGGAGAGGTTGGGAATGAGATATCCCCAGGATGATAAATCGGGGTGCTATGGGATCCCTGCGAAAGTCTTGGTTGTCACATAGAGGACCACGTCTCTTCATCAAACTCCCACGGCGAATAAGAGAAGAGAGGCGTCTCGTTAGACAGCTAGACAGAGTGCCCTCGATGTTGAACTTCAAAAGGTGCCAGATGAGCCCATCTTTGCAGGTGAGCGTGCTGCCCCTTCGAACAGTCTGCTGCACCAAATCACCACCCAGAACGAGGGGAGGTGCGCTCGTTGGTGCCACTAGAAGAGTACCCAATCATAGGTAAGGTATAGGTATTGGTAACAATAGGTAGATAAGAAACAGACAAATATATACCAGCAACCAATTGTTATACATTAGTTCCAAATAAGTTTGTCTCACAAACGAAAAAGAGTAATCGAGCTATTATTTCTACCATTTGGGAAGGGTCAGCCAGGGAATGGGTGTGGAAATATACAACCCCTTCGGTCTAGCCCATATTGACAGGTTTTGGTTCACGTTTTCTGAACTTGTCAAAAATACTATTAATGACAAACATGATAGTCAGGGCCATTTCAAATTGCTTATTTATTAGTGACGGGAGAGAGAGAGAAATTGGTCGAGTACCGGTACTTGATTTATTACTAATGCCTAATTGATTAATTTACTAATGAATGAATGAATCGATGCATGTTTATTAGCACAACTTTAACCGAGTGTTGGCCTTGCACATAGTAGACAAAATATCAACATTAGATGATTAGCTTGGAGTGTGGTGACGGTGTATAAGTCGTTCCTGATTATACTACAACACACTCCTTCATACGTGTTGAGAATATATGTGTGTGAGAAAGTCATCGAGGGAAAGGCTAGATAAACCTCACATGGGCTAGTTATGTGGTGACTTTTGAGAGGGCAGAGGCTTGGTTTGGTTGCGAGTTATTAAATTCTGTCAAAACGGAGTTATGCCGATATTTGTTGAGATTATATGGCCGTTGTTGTGCGTCTGTCTTTGTTGGCCTATTTGTTATATACAAATAGGCCAACAAAGACAGACGCATATCAGATGGATATCTCATAATTTTGAGTACGGATTTATAGGAAAGTTGGTAATTTTCTTTATATGGTACCCGAATATAATGGATTAACTAGAGGCTACCATTCCGTACATTAACGAAAGTGGGTCAACACATTGCAGAAAGAAGCTGTCTGGTTGGTCGGGAGGCATAAACAAATGGTTTAGCTAAAATGTAGAGCTAAAAAAAAAATATATATATATATATATATATAGTACCATAATAAAAAGAAAATGTAGACTATGGGTATTTTCTTCAAGTCTTTATGAATTATGTATATGCACTTAAAAGTAAGTATTTGCGTGTGCAACCCCCCCCCCCCCCCCACACACACACACACACAATTTCCAGTCAGTTATCCCTGCTTTTGTAAGGAGACTGTATTATATAAATTACCACCACAACATTCATCGTCAGTCACCAGAAAGCCCCGTGAACTTACAGCCTTGGACAATTAGCCTAGGCCTCGTTTGGTAGAGTTATAGTTAGGCTACAGTTATGGCATGGTATTCTCATGTTAGCGTGGAAATGCTATCGAGGGAAAGGTGGACAGGACTCAATAGATTCTTAGATCACCTGATTTCCTCAAGTATAAATTATAAGATTATGTTTGGATGCCACCCAAATCCATGTTTTCGGTGTTTTCCGAAATACGTAGTTTAGCCAAATTTAAGCCAAAAGTTTGCAGTATCAGATACATTGACTTATGATCTAAATTATAATGCCCTATAATTTGGACGAAGGAATGGTTGTAGAAGTATAAAACTTAATTCCGTACATTCCTAAAGACTGTGTGTGTGTGTGTGTGTGTGTGTGTGTGTGTGTGTGTGTGTGTGTTGTGTGTGTGTGTGTGTGTGTGTTGTGGGTGTGTGTGTGTGGTGTGAGTGATGTGTGTGTGTATGTGGGTGTGTGTGTGTGTGTGGTGTTAAAGTGTGTGTGGGTGTGTGTGTTGTGTGTGTGTGTGTGTGTGTGTGTGTGTGTGTGTGTGTGTGTGTGTGTGTGTGTGTGTGTGTGTGTGTGTGTGTGTGTGTGTGGTGTGTGTGTGTGTGTGTGTGTGTGTGTGTGTGTGTGTGTGTGTGTGTGTGTGTGTGTGTGTGTGTGTGTGTGTGTGTGTGTGTGTGTGTGTGTGTGTGTGTGTGTGTGTGTGTGTGTGTGTGTGTGTGTGTGTGTGTGTGTGTGTGTGTGTGTGTGTGTGTGTGTGTGTGTGTGTGTGTGTGTGTGTGTGTGTGTGACGGATTATATTTGACAGGCTATTAGAAAAGACGACCCAACTAAATGCAGAAGCTATTTAATTTTATATTCCTGGACTTTTGAATAATGATACAATAATATTATAATGTGGTGTGTGTATTTTATTTATATAACGTTAATTTGTTTATGTAAGAGTATTGAACTTATGTTGAAAATCGGGCAATATGTTTTAGTTAACAGGTCTGGTGCTAACTATACTGGGGATGTCAGTTAACGTACTGTATATACCGTATTGATTATTGAAAATGTGCACAATGGATGCATACAAGGACAACATACCTTAATCAGTTACGTAAATACTGTATAGGCAAACTTCGTAATTTTACACATAGAATACCGGTACTGTTGGTACCTAGTTGTGTAATGGAACATTAGAGAGGATTATAACTTGAAGAACTGCGTACCGTTTGAGTTTGGCGGTTTTCGTTTATGTTATGCGAGTCGGTGGGAGGTTGGGGAGTGCCTTGTGTTTATGTGGTAGTAGGGGGCGATGGTGGCCCGCCAGACAGTCTGTCGGCACCACCACTAGTCAGCTGGCCAGTATACCTCTCACGCTCACGGCACTCGCTTCACTCTTGCAGGGTCAGAGATTCACGATATTGCGGTTCGATTTCACAATATCATGGCCCACACTTCACTACATCACCGTATCTTCGGCACTGTCAGCTGGAAATTGCTGTCGTTGGGTGATGTTTAGTTGGTAGTAAGAGAAATCGCTTTTACCGCATCAGACGATTTGCACTCGAATTCACAATATCAAGGTTCACACTTTACCATTTCTCTGTCATTGTGCGCTAGAAACACCGTCGTTGAGTGAATTTTGTCGATAATAAGTAAAGACCGTTCTTATCACATTAGAACTTGGAGCTTAATGACTTGTTTATGACATGTATTGATAGCTGATCAACTAGAGCTTCTTGGCATTGCTGAAGTAGAATGGTATGCAGTAGCTCTAACCATTATATTAGACAGCTGTGAGTGAGTCAGATAAAATAAGTGGTGTATAGTGCCGTAGAGACAGCCAAGTGGTGTGTAGTGCTACATATACAAGTGATATAGTGACGTGACCTGACACTCTGTATGGCACCATGAGGACCTTCCACACATTGCTGCCCCTATTCCCACCTCGATCCTGTCCCGGCCAGAGACACCACCCTAGACAGGACTCGAACCCAGACCACGGTAGTCAGGACTTGAGCCCAGGCCACCTACTCGAACCTCATGAGCACCCCGGAGGATCCCCCAGATCTAACCCCGATCCTGCAGGGGGCGACGGGGGAGGAGCTGGATGAGGAGGAAGGGGCAGCGGAGATTTTGTCGGAGGTGGCGGAACAATTTGTGGCAGGGACGCTGGACTTCATCATCGAACTTCCGGATAACATCGTCCGTATCATCTCGCCTTCGAAGCCAGAGAAGCCATGCATATGTTCCAAGTAGGTGTATACTCGCAGGCAAAATTATGTGCCCCTAAATTTCCTAAATTTTCGAGCGTTCTAGGATTCAATCAAATCCTTTAATTAATGAATAAATGAATTTATTTATATATATATATGTTTTATTTGTATTTGTATTATGTTTATTTTGTTTGGGGCAGTTATATTTAGAGCTCATTTAAACAGTTCGATGAGCTAGGAAGAACCATGACTTGTCCTAGAGTATACAACTGCAGTCTATCTTGGGTTTCGTGCACATCTCTGGAACACGTGCACTTTTCATAGGCCCGTGTAACCTCTGAACGTGTGATGACTGATATTACCTTGATTGGCGTTTTCTCTCGGGATGTTATTCATTTATTATTATTATTGTTTTTGTCGCTTATGTACTGTATATTCTGTATTCTGGATTATTTTCTATTCGTCTCGATTATGCAGTATATGCTTTATATAATGATACATAAATACAGTATGTGTTTGATTAGCACATTTAGAAATTTACTTTGTTTTTGTTACTCTTTTGTTTATATTCTTGGTTCCTGAGCATCTGTTTCCACTATATATTTTGAGGCTTTATAATAGGCACATACACAAATAGAAGCCCACCATTATATCCCGTTGTAATACTGGGCATAGGTTTAGTCTTACGGTACCCTTTTATACTGACTCATTCGTCCTGGCCTGCAGTGTGTGATGAATTATGTAGGAGGGGGAGCGGAGGCTGCAGGGGTTGGAGTTCATGTTTACCTGAAGTATTTGTCTCTTACATCCTCCCCGCAAGGTCTGTGTCATGCAGGCATGGCGTATTTGGGCGTCTTGTAGAATTTCTCGTTATTTGGATCCACCTTTTAATCATTCACCATCGTTTATTCTGTTATTTCTTGATTAGGTAGGACTACTAAATCACAGCACACACACACACACAGTATAGCGACAATTACGATCCGGTTTACAATATGTACGGTATATAATCAAATGTTGACGAATGGTGATTCTGTTTTATTTTAAAGCAAAAACCTACTTAAGTGTGTGTGTGTGTGTGTGTGTGTGTGTGAGAGAGAGAGTGACCCTGACACTTGGGCATATACCTGTGCTTGGGTTCTTAAAGTTGAGGGTTCCAGAGGGACTCGCCTAGGTTCATTTTCTGTCACGCTTTCCCATATTCAATTAACGCCTATTTTATTAGCCTATCACATTTTGTTGTCACTTTTCTCATACGACCATGTTATGCTGGTACGTTTTCGTATTAAGGCATATTTGTAGCTTTTTTTTTTTTTCCCGAAATTTGGTATTAAAGGCAATATTTTAAATGTAATCGTAACTAATATACGGTACCAATATAATTATTATATTCTATCTACTGTATATACTCAGGCCCAATCTATTATATCTACTGTATATACTCAGGCCCAATCTATTCTATCTACTGTATATACTCAGGCCCAATCTATTATATCTACTGTATATACTCAGGCCCAATCTATTATATCTACTGTATATACTCAGGCCCAATCTATTATATCTACTGTATATACTCAGGCCCAATCTATTCTATCTACTGTATACTCAGGCCCAATCTATTATATCTACTGTATATACTCAGGCCCCAATCTACTGTATATACTCAGGCCCAATCTATTCTATCTACTGTATATACTCAGGCCCAATCTATTAATCTATTCTATCTACTGTATATACTCAGGCCCAATCTATTAATCTATTATATCTATTGTATATACTTAGGCCCAATCTATTAATCTATTCTATCTACTGTATATACTTAGGCCCAATCTATTAATCTATTCTATCTACTGTATATACTTAGGCCCAATCTATTAATCTATTCTATCTACTGTATATACTCAGGCCCAATCTAATCTATTCTATCTTTTACTTTCTTTTTTCTATTGTTTTTTTTCTATTTTCCTTTTTTTTTGGGGACTCTATTAACCTATTATATCTACTGTATATACTCAGGCCCAATCTATTAATCTATTATATCTACTGTATATACTTAGGCCCAATCTATTAATCTATTCTATCTACTGTATATACTCAGGCCCAATCTCCACTTTTCTTATTTATTTTCTTGTTTTCGCCTCTTTTTCCTTTTTTTTGGGGGGGGGGGACTCAAGACAGCCAGAATAGGGACAACACAACAGAAAACAATGAACACACAAAAACAAAATACAAATTCACACACATCTAGGTAATTTACTTATTAGTGCAATAAACGTTCATAACACGTTTCTTCGATCAGCTGTTCCTACCAGTCTTGAGTATTTATTATTTATTTGGCTGCTGAGTATAGAAATACCTTTTGCCTTTTGCACTAAATTGTGCTTTTCATATTAGTTTTGGATTCTTGATAATTGAACTCATTGAATACTAGTGACCAGTAGTAAACTCAATAAAATTGTCTAGGCTACTGCCAGTCAGAATGAAACACACAAACTGTTGTTCACAAGAAAATAGTTGCGATATAATAATAAACCTAATCAAATCGTCCAATATTTACCAAATTATACTGAAATGGACTATTAAGATACGAGAAACGCACTCCTTTCACATGAAAAATGCTATGCTACAGGTATCTCAACATTGTCATACAAAAATTTACCTTAACCCATTCAGTACCAGGGACGTCCGTTTTATCATATTCTGGCAACTATTAGACGCTTTTATTCAGCTTAGGAAGGACCTCTAGGAATAATAAGGCTTCAAACTATCTCCGCCAACCCTTTTAACTACCACAGATCCTTCTTAACCTGCATAATATCGTATAGGCTAAATATAGCTGGAATATAATATAAGTCGTCGCTGGTACTAAAAAGGTTAAGTATATGATTAGGCTTGAAGTATGACACCCTCGTTTAAACGAATAGACTACCGTAGTCATACTGCTGTAAGTAGGGCACTCATCGTGAACAATACTAGGGTTTGATTAGGACATGCTTGGCACCCGTATACGTAAACAAATGATTTATTAGACAGCTTAGTAGTATGACACCTCTCAAAGACATTTTAGGCTTCGAGTATGACACCCATGGTCTTAAAATATAAGTTCTGCAAGTATGACATCCGGGTCACATCCCCATCATGAAGAACACTAACTGTCCTTCACGTTGACCCAGTTCCTTTTGGTGCAGCAGCGACGATAGTGGTGCCTGCCGACCGGTATCGACCCGCAGCACCAGCACCACCACTACCCCTCCCTCCTTACTCAACCCCCTTCCCTCTCTATGCTGTGGCTGGCACGCCCCATGCACCCTCTTTATTCACGACTTTCCTTATAGACGGATTTTGTTTTCAGTCGCATTGTCTGTCTCACTCTGTCACTTCCCTTTTCACCACTACCTCTTCCCCTCCGTATCACTTCCTTGACCATTCACCGGCTCCTGTGTGCTTCCTATATACAATTTGAGGATTCTTTGGCTAGAGACATACAACGAATTGGGTTAGATGGTTATGGTTATACAGTACTGTAGTTATTTATTTATCTATATTTTATTTATAACCTTTCAGTATAATCACTAAAACTTTGAGGAACATTGTGGCCGAAGGTCATGCAGATACAACAAATAAATAATATACACATTAATTAAACACAATTATAATTAAGATTTCTGGTAAGGGTATTGATGACAAATCAATATAATGAAAACTACTGCGAACATGACAGAACCCAGATTAAAAACATACCGGTACACGATTGTATTCTATAAAACAAGAGAGATACATCTTACAAAAACACAAAATTGTACTTCCAAAATTATATTGAACTCGAGATTTGTAGTAGGCTACAGGTATAGATAAGTGTAGGGACCCTGGATAAGTGTACACTGTAAAAAGACAAGTATTTATGAAATAATCATTAACCTTGCAAGAACGTAAATACCACTACTACTATTACTACTTACGAGAAACTATTCAATTCCTCACTAGAAACTATTCAATCCCTCCCTAGAATCCCTACCCAACCTCTCGCATCTACATCCCCCTATGTCTGCCCCGCCCCCCTGTGTCTGCCCCGCCCATGCACCGGCTTTTCCCCAATTGTCCCTATAGATGGGTTTAGGTATAGACGGTATTGATTTGACAAGGTATCTGTATAAACGGGTATTGGTAGCCTATAGAATATGCCAGTCCGACATATGTTTTATATTATGGAATATTTTCAGTAATGATTCTTGGAATGCTGAATTGTGTGTTTACAAGACTAGTTTAGAGATAACTTCGTGCATGACGTATGGGTTTTCAAGTAATGTATTAAATCAAATTATTGATAATGTTCATGTATTTTTGTTTCATTATAAACATATATATTTTACAGCATTCTTTCCTAATGACTGAGATGTTCCCTTCACTGGGACACTTATCCGTAAATTATAGCATTACCGTACATTAGTAGTGTGGTATTGGTAAGGAAGTATATGGGTATAAACATGAGCTACCGGTATATAATAAGTTAGGTATGGCGGTATAGTTATAGACAGTGCTGCGTGTATAACCAAATACCAGACTATGTGTGAGGGTATGGAGGTAGGCCTATGCCAGTGTTATGGTCTAAGTCTATCTACTGGATGTTCACCTTGAATTCCATGTCAACCCAACCTGTCTTTAATGTAGCATATAACCTATCGAATATAACGTACCCTAGAGTTGACCTGGAATAGACTAGACCTAGTTTTCATTATCATTGTCTTCCTGCATTCCTCCCACCCTTCGTTCGATCCGTTGATACCTTAAGGGGAGGTATTTAGTTTGTTCCCTACGTTTTCATCAAGCTTAAAATTACACCCCCTAGACCCCCTTTCAAGATAAATTTGTACATTTTTCGGTAGAAAAATTTCCCGGCCAGAGGCTGGTTGCTCTTGAATTACAGGCTCGCTATCGCTCGCCAGGAAAAAATAGACACCTTCATGGCTCGAAAGGTCTTAAAATTGACAGTAATGGGGCAAAATGTCTTAAAATGTCCAAACTACTAGGGCGAACGTCTTAAAATCTCAAAAGCAATGGGGATAAACATGAGGGAGAAAGGGGTAAAGAAAAAAATCCCTCAAGTGGAAATCTCCCCTTACCCTCATCCCCGCCCTGCCCCTCAATCCCCTGCTTACTACCCTGTTCCAAATAAGTAGGTGAACACTCTTCAACATTACCCTTCAACATTACCCTCTACCCTTCAACATTACCCTCTACTCTTCAACATTACCCTCTACTGTATAACTATCAAACGACTACAGTAATCCAGCTAACATTTATATCCTTTGGGAAGGGTCAGCCAGGGAATATGTGTGAACATTTGCAGCCTATTGCTCTAGCCCTTATTGAGTTAGAGGTTAGGGTTAACAAATTCTGGACTACCTATTTTGAACAGGGTATAGTGACTATATCAACAGAGATGTGTGTGAATTTTGTGTTTTGTCTGTCTTTGTTCGCTGTTTTGTCTTGTTTTGTGTTTTCCTGTTCTTGCTCTGTCTTGAGTCGGCCACCCCCAAGAAAAAAAAAAAAAAAAAAAAAAAAAAAGGAAAAGTGGGCCTGAGCATATAGAATATAATAAAATATCAACAGAGGCCAACCTCTGCCATATTGGTGCCACTGGTGTCATTAGCTTATCACCACACTCAAATATTATTCGTACCTATAATAAAAATTTGTCAATACTGTACTGGTACAAGAATAATAAGATATACAATTTGGTATATGGGTTTACATTCTACATGATGAAAACTAAAATATCACCCCATTGTTTGATAACTATGGCACCAATATGTCGTCCAAATAAAACGGTAGCCGCTCTCTCTCTTAGTTGAGGATATCTACCCCGACCCACCCTACCTGAGCCCACTCAGCCCAGCCCAGTCCGTCCCAGCCCGTACCGCTGAGTTGCGTGATGGAGCACATTGACCCGCTACAGCGAAGGGGGAGGGGGGGGGGGGGGTGCTTAACTACTCTGCTGGGTCACCGTATTTCATCCTACCCTACGTTGCTGAAAACTCTCTATCTATCTATATATATATATATATATATATATATATATATATATATATATATATATATATATATATATATATATATATATATATATATATATGTATGTGTGTATGTGTATGTATGTATGTATGTATGTACATAAGAACATAAGAAAGTGGGAGTCTGCACAAAGCCGATTGGCCCACACAAGGCAGATACCTCTCGCACCCAACCCCAATTACAAGGCCCAATTATAGGCCCAACTCACTAATACCTTGAGTACTGACTACCAAAACGGTCAGAGATTAACACAAGATTACGGGGGTCTGCTGAGCGCCGATTGGCCCACACCCTGCAAATCTCATTCTTCATATGCCATTCTTATATATATATATATATATATATATATATATATATATATATATGTATATGTGTATGTGTGTATGTATGTATGTATGTATGTATGTACATAAGAACATAAGAAAGTGGGAGTCTGCACAAAGCCGATTGGCCCACACAAGGCAGATACCTCTCGCACCCAACCCCAATTACAAGGCCCAATTATAGGCCCAACTCACTAATACCTTGAGTACTGACTCTACCAAAACGGTCAGAGATTAACACAAGATTACGGGGTCTGCTGAGCGCCGATTGGCCCACACCCTGCAAATCTCATTCTTCATATGTCATTCTTCGCTGTAGCATACTCTCTCCAACGAATCTATGTCCATTCTGTAATAAGGACACCAAAATTGGACAGCATAATCCATATGAGGTCTCACTAATGACAAGTAAAGTTTCAAGATAACATTGGCAGTTCTGTTACTCACACTCCTTGAGATGAACCCTAGAATCCTGTTTGCCTTGTTACGAACGCTTATACACCGTTTTCTAGGCTTCAAGTCGTTGCTAACAAACACCCCCAAATCTTTCTCGCAGTCTGAGTTTTCTAATTCCGTATTAGCTAGTTTATATTTTGCATTAGTATTCGTCTTCCCCATCTTTAATACCTTGCATTTGTCAATGTTAAAATTAATCTGCCAATTTACTGACCATTCGTGTAAGGTATCTAGATCCCTTAGGAGGCACTCTATGTCGCTATCTGAATCTATTGTTCTCCCTATTTTGGTATCGTCTGCGAATTTACTTATCCTACTAGTTATACCTAAATCAAGGTCATGTATGTACCGGTATATAATAAACAACAGAGTACCCAATACAGATCCCTGGGGGACACCACTCTTGACTGCTCCCCACTCTGACTTAGTACCATTTATGCTGACTCTGCTTCCTACCAATTAGCCATGACCTAATCCATCCTAACAACGACCCACCTATTCCATGCGCCTCAACTATTCTCATCAATCTCTCATGAGGGACTCTGTCGAAAGCTTTACTGAAATCTAAATATATTATATCATATGACTTGTCATTATCTACCGCTTCATATACCTCTGAGAAAAAGCTGAGCAAATTAGTAAGGCAAGAACGTCCCTGAGTGAATCCATGCTGAGAAGAATTTATTAAATTAATGTTTCTAAGTGGTTTCTAATTTTCCTAGCAATAATTTACTCTAGTAGCTTTCCTATGATTGATGTGAGACTAATGGGACGGTAATTGGATGCTATTGATTTAGCACCTTTTTTGAAGATCGGAACTAATCAGCCAGGATTAGTTCACACACACAGGGATGAACGAGTGAGTGGGTTGATGGGATAGGGAGTACAGTATTAGTGAGTAGGTGTGTGTGTGTGTGTGAGAGTGTGTGTGTGTGTGTGTGTGTGTGTGTGTGTGTGTGTGTGTGTGTGTGTGTGTGTGTGTGTGTGTGTGTGTGTGTGTGTGTGTGTGTGTGTGTGTGTGTGTGTGTGTGTGTGTGTGTGTGTGTGTGTGTGTGTGTGTGTGTGTGTGTGTGGTGTGTGTGTGTGTGTGTGTGTGTGTGTGTGTGTGTGTGTGTGTGTGTGTGTGTGTGTGTGTGTGTGTGTGTGTGTGTGTTGTGTGTGTGTGTGTGTGTGTGTGTGTGTGTGTGTGTGTGTGTGATTTTACCTATTTGTAGTATACAGGAGTTGAGCTTTTTAGGCTCGTATTGTCCCGCTTCCTGAGTTACAATTGTCTAACTTTGCCTTAAAAATATGAATGTTTTTGGCACACACCACTTCCTCTTCCAACTGATTCCACTTACTTATACTTCTGTAAGGGAAACTATACTTTCTCACATCTCCTTTACATCTTCCTTTCATTAATTTATATCTATGCCCCCTAGTTCTACCATTATCTTTCACAATATAACCCTTCTTGTCCACCTTTTCGAGTCCTCTCACACATTTGTACATCATAATCATATCGCCTCTCTCCCTCCTATCCATTAGAGATGGTAAATCTAATTTCTTTAATCTCTCCTCATATGGTAATTCTCTCAGTTCTGGTATCATCCTAGTTGCAGCTCTCTGAACCTTCTCCAGCTTCTTTATATGCTTTTTTAGATGTGGTGCCCACACCACTGTGTGAATGATAGAGAGTGAGTGAGTGATAGAGAGTGAGTGAGTGATAGAGAGTGAGTGAGTGATAGAGAGTGAGTGAGTGAGTGAGTGATAGAGAGTGAGTGAGTGATAGAGAGTGAGCGTGAGTTTGTTGGGCATGCGATTGCATCTAAGCTCCTTGTTACGATCAATAGACTTGGTCTATTTTGAGTTCGATGTGGCTGGAGCAAGGGTGTACTATGAGTCCACACATATTTAATTAAAACTGTGGGTATTATATTTATAGGAGGAGGATGTAGCCACCAGCCAAACAGGGCGGTACCGGTATTACAGGTGGTTGGCAAGGACAGCTGGAACTCCTGTTTCACAACCTGGCTTCCCTAGCTGATGATCTTTTCTGTGTTTCAGTAATATTGAGGGAAACTCCAGTCTGCCCTCTGAAACACCTTCTCTTCCTATCAATATATGATACCGGTACTACAAACAAACACATTACATACTACACTACCTTTGCAAAATTGCTTACGGTATAATGACTAAGAAATGCCAAGACTCGGAAGTCCCCGGGGGGAGGGGGGGGATGATACCTCTTCAAACTGACCCCTGATGCAGACTACTCTAAGTGCCCTGGACCTCTTATCAATTTGTGTAACATTATTGTTAGTAGTAGATTCCAAGTAGCTATTGCCGTATACATTTTGGTATTAATATCTGAACCTAACAATATTTATATTGAACCGTTGATGTGGAAGTTAACCCGTACAGCCCCAGCGACGCGCCTGACGCGTCCGCGATGTATGTAACTCACAGCCCCAGAGACGCACCTGGCGCGTCCCCCTAATTGCGCCGACCGTAACCTCAGGTGTAGCCAATCAAGAGGGCTCAGATTTGTATGGGAACTGTGTACGTATCCCACGCAACCGTGCCGATGGTTGAAAACTCTCAAAGTCCACGTGCGTGCGCGTGACCGCGCAATAACCTGTTTTTTGGGGGTAATTGCCTTCAATTTTTTGCTCTTGTAAAATACGTTTTCGGGGGCTCTGTAGGACTATTCTTTATGCTTTTTGAGCGGTTTTTCGTGGTTTTTCCTTCATTCCTAACCCATTCGCTATTGTTTCTGGAATAAAACCATTTTTTGAAAACCGGCCGGGTTCTGGTGAACAAACATTACAAAACTAGCCTGGGCTGGACGGGTTAATGCACATATTCAATGTGTTCGTTGTTTATTATGTATGTTCTTGTTTTTTATTCTGCATCTTCTATTAACTGTACATTCTGTGGTATGCAATTATGTAAATTGGTGTTTATTTATTCTATTCCATATGTTTTGTAGGATTGCACTTAGCACTGTACATATTAAGTACGGTACGGTAGTAATGTGCCATGCTGTTTAAATGTGTCTTACAGTTATTATTATATCAGCATTATCTCTGAAATCTTGCCTCTCCTGGAAAGTCCTCATTAACCTCTGAAGTGCGCATGGGGGTAATTGGAAACGTCCCCCTGTGCTGACGTATTTGAGGTGTTTCCGTCACTAAAATATTCATTGTGCCATTAATAGCATTAATACTTATCCATATGCGCCTATTATGGGTTGATTATAAAGGTATTAACCTGAAACAACAATAAAACGAGTGAAAACAGCGTTTGGATGGTCAAAATCGGAGATATAGCCCGCGAGTTGTATAATGTATGGGTGAGGCAAGCTACTTTCCCGCCAATTTCCCCCAAGGCCACTGAGACACAGTCGATCGATACTCTCTCTCTCTCTCTCTCTTGCACTCGCTTGCCATCAATGATGACAACACCCTGCTTGCAACTCGCTAATGTTAGCACGAAAATATACCTCAGAATAAGGGAATAACAGGGAAAATAGGTGATAACTGAAGGAGAGGAGGAAAGTGGGGAAGGAGGGGAGGTAGAGGACTGAGATTTTGCATGGCCCAGGGGCCAAAAAAAAAAAAAAAAAAAAAAAAAATCGATGTCAAAAGTTGATTTTTTTTTTCACTCACTCATAAGAGTCTCCCCGCAGTCCGCCGGGGGAACTCTTAAGAGTCTCCCCGCAGTTCCCGGGTTAAAGGATGGTCATTTCTTAAACACCTTCAGTTACCGTACCTTGTCCAGACATGCTTGTTTTTCATCTTCTATAAATCTCCACCTTACATCAAGTGGAAGTTTGAACTTTATATAATGAACCACTGGCTTTTCCTAACCTATTGATGGCCTTCCACTATCAGTTGTCCCTCTCGATGACTTGTGTATCTTGTTGATGTTTTACCCATTGTTCGCAGTCCCATGACTGCACCACCACAAAGTACTTTTCTTTATCCATTCAGCTACTCTGCAGTCATTGTTTAAAACTTGTTGGTGTAACTAATGGTTAGCTTTTGGTAGTACCACTTTGTGGTTTTGAGAAAGTGTCGAGCTCAGGTGGTTAAAGTTTTTCACACCATTGCAAGTTGTCGCTGTCTCCATCAGACCAGATGACGTATTGAGGGATAAACCTTTACAACGGCACCTCGTATTTACATTCTACTTTTCCTATTTTTCTGAAGCGTGTAGAGAGGGGAGAAGGGGTGTTGGAGAGAGAGGAAGCTGTTGGAGTAACTTTGTTTTGTGTGTTTAGTCTGTATAGGCCTACGTCGTCAGGATGTTCCCTGACTGGGTGCGAGCATGTGAAACATGTTTTAAAATACAAACGGATTGGAGGGGGAAGGGGGGATAGATCATCCTGTAGATCTTCTTATTACTAATGCAGCCCGTGCCTGGCTGACCCAAGGCCTTGACCCAGGTGATTGTCCATTTGGGGACATTGAAGGTGGTTATAGCATAGTACATGTATACATGTATACCTTAAGCACTATCCCTTGTGGGTATCATTCAGTGAGGACCTTATTCCTTAAACTTCTCTCTTTAATTTTCAAGGACTTGTACACTTCCCTGTTACTTAGTCCATCCAAACTTGTTAAACTATATTAGATGTTAATCAGAAATCGTTCATATCCACATCTTGCAATTTGGGCAGATCTTTACCACTTGGTGCCCAGGTCTTATTTCCACATGAAAATGTATCTTGGTGACTTTTCATTGCCTAATAGACTAAGGTAGTTTCGTTTTATTTTACAAAGTAATTCATTTCTCCAGTCACTCCTCCCTTGCAACATTCTCCCCTGTATTTCATTCTCTATTGTTTTCTTATTTAAGCTATATATTTATAGGATAGCCACAGGCCATGGCATGGTCAGTAGGGTGTCTGACTGCTGATCAAAGGGTCGGCAGTTTGATCCCACCCCATGCCACTTGTAGATGTCAAGAGTTTGGACGCTCAGGTCTATGGATACGTAGCAAATGTCCAGTAAAGTCCCTATGACAAGGGCACTCCCTAGCCCTGTCAATCAAGGGAGTGTATGATGTTAAAAACTGCATCATATTTATCAAATATTTACACAAATTGTTTGGTAATTTTTTATTTCTCCATATTACTGTAAAGGAGACAAAAGGCAAAGCTGCCTGTAACAAGTTTCTCTCTCTCTCTCTCTCTCTCTCTCTCTCTCTCTCTCTCTGTCTCTCTCTCTCTCTCTTCCTCTCTCTCCTCTCTCTCCTCTCTCCTCTTCTCTCTCTGCTCTCCTCTCTCTCTCCTCTCTCTCTCTCTCTCTCTCTCTCTCTCTCTCTCTCTCTCTCTCTCTCTCTCTCTCTCTCTCTCTCTCTCTCTCTCTCTCTCTCTCTCTCTCTCTCCTCTCTCTCTCTCTCTCTCTCTCTCTCTCTCTCTCTCTCTCTCTCTCTCTCTCTCTCTCTCTCTCTCTCTCTCTCTCTCTCTCTCTCTCTCTCTCTCTCTCTCTCTCTCCCTTCCCCCCAAAAAAATAAAAAAGTTGAAAGTGATAGAGAGCTAAATTCAAGGTACATTAGAGTCAAAATGTCTGGGCACACGGAACTTGAAGCAGTTTAAGTTATAGGATGAGGAAAAGAGTTCCAGAACTTGTTCAGTAGAAGAAAGAGTTGGACAGAATAGGCGTGAGAATTTGTTGAAAGGCCCCTACCCTCCTCCGTAAGGGAGGAGGTATAGGCTACACTAAGAAAGCTCTGAATACTAGTTGTGTGCAAGATAGACATAATAGCATTTTCCATTCCCTTCCTATCCAACCTAGCTCCAATGGGCCTTGATCTTGACATTCTTGTTATGATCACTCCATCTTTGTATACTGTAATATATATGTTAAACAGCCATGGTGACATGATACACCTTTATCTTATATTGATTGTTTATTGTAGTTTTACTATTTTTTAAAGATACATTTTTTCACCTTTGGATCATCAATCTGGGCATTGCTACACTACAGTATAGTATATATCAGTACCGGTAGATTATGTGTTATGACGCGAGTTAAGATTTATCTATGTGTTATTGTTATGTGCCATGGGCTATGATTTACTGTATTTTCTGCCATATATGACTACCTCTCATACCTGCACCCCCAATATTATGGAGAAATATACTGAAAATGCTACTCCTTACTTTTACTACAAAAGATGCCAGGATACTTTATAAGGTATTAGTAAGGGAAAAAGTGCATCGTATATGACAGAAAATACTGTACCGGTAGCTATTTGTCCTTGTTCATTGAGCGTGATCCACACTAACTGCTGCTTGTCTCTTTCTCTGCTTGGGTTACAGAATAGTGTAAGTGCACGTGAGAGGGGCTGGAGGGTGAGCAGTGTACAGGTATAGAGAGCTTTGAGGAGGAGGGTGAGAGATCTGAAGACAAAATAGTGTTTCAGAGCATCCACCTTATCTTATGTCCCCAAATGTTTGTGTTGAAGGGAGTGTTACACGATCACTTTTTCTTGCTACTTTTTCAGCAACTCTGGTCTGGCAGCTTTCGAGTTAGTGTTATATGAAATCAGCCTCCTAGAATGATCTACTCTGTCTACTTGCTGAGTCCAGAAATCTTGCCAGAATAATGTTGCAGATCGAGAGTTGTTGTAAAAAAAATTGCGTGTGACCACCTTTATTGTGATTAGCATACAGTTTTAAGTTGGTTTATTGTTTTGTAGATGTTGATTTGTTTTATTTACTTTGATCCACAGATCCAGAATATAGTAACCTAGTTCATGTTGTGGTAGTTATAGATGTGGAATTTATTTTACTCTACAGATGTCTACCCTATGTTTAAACTCCCATCATTAATCTCTCATGATTATTAAGTATATACTCTAAACTAATTATAGTAATGAGTGCCTGTAAATATTGTGTATTGCTTGCTGATGCTTATTTTTGTTTTAGCTTCAGTTTCAGAGTACCAGTATTTATTTATTTCCTGTAGTAATTTGAAGTGTCTACAAGTTTATTATTTCTGTGCACCACTTGAGTAGCGTATTTGATATTACATGGTCATTTTGAAGTTAAGCAATGTTTCTCACTTTTTTCTTTTCAGTAGTTTTGCATAACTCCTTTTTATATTTTGTTGTTGATGAGTTTTTACTATACAGTATTAAGATATAATAGTACAGAACTAAAGAGTTTGGTTTGATGTGTACCACCGGTAGATAGATTATATTATTAATCATACATTCATACCTCAAACTACTGTACTGTACTATATATAGCTATTGAATGATACAACAAAATGTCTAATAAACTATTGAGATAATGTTTAGCCATTTTCAGCATATAGTTATAACTCTACCTTATGTACTACCGATATACAGAAAAGAATGCAAATGTGATCTGCAGATATTCAGTTAAAACAAAAATCCTTACTCAAATTAGATTATTTCTGCATATTATATACTATAAGGTACCATACTGTACAGTATATTTGAATATTTAGGGGAGTTTGTAGGGGACCACCGAGAAATATGTCTTCTAAGCGTAGTAAGGAAGGTGTACAGTAGGGTAGTGATCAAGAGAGTGAGAGTGAGAACGGAGAAATGGATAGGCGACGAGCAGGGAGGTTTTAGGAAGAGAAGAGTATGTGAGATCAGATTTTTACCCTGAATTGTGTTGTGGAGAAATATCTGGAGACGCAACAAAAGGTGTTGTTGTTGTTCCCCAAGCTGCCTGGCCGAACAACCTCAAGGCCCCGAGCAGGTCAAGGCCATAACCGTGCGCCCCCACAGAACCCTCACTGCCGACCACAATAAAGCCTGGGTGACCGAAGCCACTCCATGGCGGGGAGCTGAGGAGGGTGCGGAAACGCCCAGGAAACCAAAGCCCCACCCAGGGCCCTGTGCCCCTCAGCAATTATGAAGAGAAAGTTGAGGGGCAAAGGAAAAAATGTGACGCTTTGGCTTCCAATCTAGGTAGACTGGGAGGTCAATCCACGGAAGAGACGCCGTCACTTGAGATCTAGAAAATATATAAGTAAAAGGAACAGTCAGAGTAAGCTATGGGTATGGCAGAGATCGCTCAGTTCTCACTCTGATAGACCAGCACATCACCAGGTGCAACAAAAGGTGTATGTTGCCTTTATGGACTTGGAGAAGGCCTATGACAGAGTTGATAGAGAAGGTATGTGGAAAGTACTTTGAATATACAGAGTAGATGGCAAGTTGCTGAAAGCAGTGAAGAGCATGTATGAGGGTGCAAAGGCGGCAGTATGTGTGGAGAATGAGCAAAGCGAGTTCTTTGACCTGAATGTTGGGTTGAAACATGGGTGTGTGATGTCCCCGTGGTTGTTTACTGTATACAGTATATGGATGGAGTCATGAAAGAAATACAAGGAAGAGCAATGGATGTTGGTGTATCGCTGATAAAGGAGGGAAATGAGTGAAAGCAGCCTGTACTACTGTTTAATGATGATACAGTTCTAATGAGCGATAATGAATGGGAGTTGCAGGGTCTGGAAAATATGTTTGGAACAGTGTGCGAAAAACGGAATCTGAAGGTAAATGCGGGGAAGAGCAAGGTTATGGTCTTCGAAAGGGGTGAAGCCACAGAGTGTGAGAAAGTTGAACGGTCAGGCTATGGAGATTGTCAGCTCACATAAGTATCTGGGCAGTGTGTTGAGTAAAGGTGGGACTCTGGATGAAGAAGTGCGGGAGAAGGTGCAACAGGGAAAGAGGGTTGTAGGAATGCTGAAAACAGTAACAAGAAATGGGGTGGTCAGTATGGAAGTGAAAAAGTCCTTGCATGACAGTGTGGTAATCCCGACACTGACTTACGGAAGCGAAGCCTGGACGTTTGAGAAGAGACTCGGACCAAGAGTGAGAGGGGTGGAAATGAGTTACTTGAGAAGTGTGTGCGGAGTTAAATGGAGGGATAGACAAACGAATGAGGAAGTAAGAAGGATATGTCAGGCAATAGATAAATAGATAGTCCTTGCAGAATACTGTATACATGTAGGAAACTTTTGCCATATAAATTACCTACAGTACGGTACCAGTATAACTTTACACTGAATTAAGTTTTAAAAACTTGGTTAAATTAGGAAAAAATATATAATTTGATTGTTATTGGTAACACAGTATTTTTATTACGATCATTTGGTTTAAAAAGAAAATTTCCAGCTTAATTAAGCCAATTTTAGTTTTCCCAATTTGCATATCGGTAAATTAATTAAACTAATATACAGTACACTATGGAATGGAATTGAAGCACTTCATTATTGCTTAATATTTCTATTCTGTATAATGGGGTGGGTTATGATGGTTGTTATAGTATTTTTTCTGTGTAGCCTTATGTGCTTGTGTGTTTTGTGTTTTATTAAGTTATGTAGTTGTAGACTAACCACGCTATGTTTACATATAATAGCTGTCCACCTCCTACAATCACTAAATGTGTTTACTGTTTTACATAATTTGTACTATACAGTCTATGCACAATAATGTTAAGCAATCACACTACTTGGCCTTTGAAGTACAGTGTCCAAAAGGTACAGTTGTCATCACAAATTTTGATTCACTATTGTATAATTAAAATATACAAGAACATCTGTTTATATACAGTAATAAAAGCAATTAATTTAAGATTTGTTTCTACATTTTTAATATTTACTGTGTAACACTTCACTGAAGGCAACTATAGCTTAACTATGTACAGTACAGTACCATTATGGCTAATTCAGTACAATTTTGATCATAATTAGCTTCAGTCAATATATCACTTTTAAAGAGTACTTAGTTATATTTTCTTAATATATTTTGTAGAAAAGTAGCCAGAATTGTTTTGAGTCCTGGTCATCATAGCAATATCTTTTATTTGTATAGCTATTGTAAGATACTGAAGCTCTCACATGGTACGGTACTAAGTTGCACTGAATGGTAGTATTGATGGAGTCTAATGAACAGTCCTTTACAGAAGTCATCATTAAAAGAAATATTATATACTTCTGTGGTACTGTATTGGGTGCATGTTTTAACATACATCTTCTTTCTGGCAGGATGGACAAGGATGGTACACTAGATATCAGCTTTGATGAGTGGCGAGACTACCTGCTCTTCCACCCCTCTGCCAACCTTCATGATATCATCCTCTACTGGAGACATGCCACGGTAAGATTCAATTTTTGTCATATTCACAGGACCAACCACCCATGCTTATATATTAAAATTCACGAAAGAGCACATTTTCCACTTATATAGTAGCCTAATGTAAATATGTAGCTGCTTGCGCATGATTAACTTTTAGGCAGTCTTTTATGGTATGGTGCTCAATCTCTCACCTCTTTGGCAAAATGGGACTTCTACATCATAGAGGAAGAAGCAAACTTCTTGTGTAACTTCATGTCATTAAGATACATTGAAAAGGGGCATTTATAAATGCAGAATACAATTTTTTTCTAAACATACATATCTTCACATTTAGTCATAAATCATCTACCGGTATCTATCTACTGTATATATCTATTGCCAGACACCTTTAATGAGGGTGGCCATACACAAAATGCCCTCAAGCAGACCTATCCCCTATATGAGAGACAACCCATGCCAGTTTACTGAAGGACTTACAGGATTGACCACTCAATTTAGGGTCTGTCCGACTCGGAGGCCTTCTATGTATCTTATTAGCACTATTTTTCTACAGTTGTATGCAGCTAATATATCTACTAACCTGCTTCACCCTTAGGTAAGCTAGGTAAGCAGTACGGATTTGTATAAGGTTTACTCCCCTAGACAGGCTGCCGACCAAGGCTGACAAGTCCCATCCTCCAGGATTTTTATAAGGTTTTCTCCCCTAGATGGGTTGCCGACCAAGGCTAACAAGTCCCATCCTCTCGTTCAGACATTCAAATATCTTACTCCTGCTTTGTGGAAACTTTAGGTTCTCAAAGTATTGCCTGTCCTTCAGAGCAGTGACTGCCTGTATACCCACTCCTCTTTCTTTCATATGTCTTTGAATTATCTACTATTTTCTGACCACCCTATTGCTTCATCCTATAGCACTTCTGTCTCCATTCCCTTTATTCCACCTACCGTAATACATACATACATAACATTATAAGACTGAGTGCTCCACACATACGTGCAGTTTCAGTCTCTTGCCCTAATGGCGGCGTTCCAGGTAACCCGGTTAAGGGCTGCTTCACTTGTCAAGTTTTTGGATTCGAGATTGGCACGTATAGTCCGATCCCAGGTCTTCTTCGGTCCATCCCTTGGTGCAGCTCCCTCCACAATCACAGACCTGCATCTTTTCACCTTTTCATCTTTTTAAGTGGCTCGCCGGTGTAGTGACTAGCGTCTTGGACTTCCACCCAGAAGGCCCAGGATTGCGCCCACGCTCGGCGCATTAAATTTTTTTTACAAGCACCGAGTCATTACCGTCCCTCATGAGCAAGGGGATGGGGTAGTAGTACAGGACCCCAATGGAAATACGCCTAATCGGCCTTAGCTGGCTTAGCATGCGCTAGCTTTAAGAACTATTATTATTATTATTATTATTATATTGTTCATCCATTCTCTCCACATGCCCATACCATCCCAGTCTACTTGTACGCATCTCCTCGCTAATACTCTTTATACCTAAGCGTCTCCTCAGCTCATCATTTGTTATTCTATCTTGCAGTTTGGCCCCACACATCCATCTCGCCATTCTCATCTCATTACGTTCCATTCTGTTGACATCCTCTACTTTAACGGCCCATGTTTCTGAGGCATACGCCATTGCACTTGTAACACAAGAGGCATACACCTTTCCCTTCAGGGGGAGAGGCATTCTTTTCATGGTCAGAATTGGCAGCAGTTCTCTAAACTTCCCCCAGCCACATCTAATTCTAGCGACAGTGGCAGCCTCGGCTCCACCACCGGCAGAGATGGTATCTCCTAGGTAACAAAACTTGTCCACCAGCTCCAATGACTCATTTCCAAAATTCACAGCCACAGGATCATCACACTCAAATTTCTCTATTTTTGACTTCTCCTTCGGCAGGGGTCCTTTTATTCTACTACAGCGCTTACTCCCATGGAGCACCCAACATCGACAGACGCTACACCGAATCGAGTTAGTGTCCACACCCTTTCCACACACTGCACATGGGTATGCACCGCTCTTTTCTACATTGCCTCGTCTCAATCTACAATGCATAACCTTGGTTTTGTTAATATTGACTCTTAAGCCCTTGCTCACCATGCCCTCTCTCCATCTTCTGAATTTGGCCTCAGCATCTTGCACATTGTCAGCTATTAGGACTAAATCGTCTGCATAAAACAGTTCCCACGGGAGTCCGGATCTAAAATCTCTAGACAGTGCCTCCAGGACCATAATAAAGAGGAAGGGGCTTAACACTGAACCCTGATTAACTCCAACACGGACTGTGAACTCCTCACTCAGTACACCTTTCACCCTTTTACAAATTTCTAAGTTCCACCTTCATAATATTAACTAAGAACATTTACGTTCAACTTTCTCAAACTTCTCTACATTTTCACCATTATCCCCCCGAGGGGGCTCTCTACCCATGTGGTAGATGAAAAATAAGAATACTGTATACCCCACATGTCTACTGCATGTCATAAGAGGTGACTAAAAGGGGAATACATAAATATGGGCCACCGTTCATACTATTTGGTCCATTTCAGCCTCATTGTAGTTGCGGGACATCAGTGTGCCAAACTCAACCTCTGGAATGGCTGCTCTTGCCCTGAATGGCTGCCTTGGGATATTTGGAGTGGTTCTATGCTTACATGGAACTGGAGACATATTTATAAGTAACTTAACCTCCTATCTATCATTTCTGTGTCTTTCTATCTCGCTCTATCTCTCGCGGTATGTACTGTATGTGCGTGTGTGTATGTTTGTGTGTAGCAGTTATGGTGATTTCTTGTTGCTGCCTTGTTATAGCACGGTTGGGGCTGGTGTGGTCCGGGTTTGCCAGGTGCACATTATACCAACATCGACCACTGTGGTGACATGATGAGGCTGTATTGTGGCAAGTCTTTGGTGTACTCACCTAATTGTAGTATACAGGATTTGAGCCTAAGCTCGTGTTGTCCTGTCTCTCTCTTTACATTTATCCAATTTTGCTTTAAAAGTTTGGATATTTCTTGCTCCCACCACCTCCCCATCCAACTTATTCCAACAATCAATGCTTCTATACGGGAAGCTGAACTTTCTTACATCAGACTTACATACAACTTTCCTCAACTTACATTCATGACCCCTGGTTCTTCCCTCGTCCCTCACCACAAAATCTCCCTTGTCGATCTTCTCAAAACCTTTCACACACTTAAACATCATGATCATGTCACCTCTCTCTCTCCTCTCCCTCAGCGTTGGCAGCTTTAGCCTCTCCAATCTCTTCTCATATGGCAGGTCTCTAAGGCTAGCTATCATCTTAGTGGCAACTCTCTGAACTCTTTCCAGTTTTTTATTATGTTTTATAAGGTGTGGAGACCACACCACTGCTGCATACTCCAGTCTTGGTCGTATTATTGTCCCTATTATTTTTGCTAACATCTCTTCATCTAAATAATTCAGAGCTATTCTCATGTTAGTCAACACTGCATAGGTTTCACCACTTATTTTATTATATGCTGTTCAGGTGACAAGCTGTCTGCCATAACTACCCCTAGGTCTTTTGCTTTCCCAGCTTTACTAATTATTTCATCTCCTATTTTATATCCCTAAGAAGGTCTATATTTACTTTTTCCCATCTCAAGAACCTGACACTTACTCGTGTTGAATTCCATTTTCCAAGTTTGACTCCACTCATATAATTTATCTAGGTCTCTCTGTAATTCTTCACAACTACTCCTACTTGTACTGTTGTATGTGTGTGTGTGTTGGGTGGAGGGAGAGATGTGGATGGTTAGGTGGATACAGAAGGGTGGATAGATCAGTAGATGGATAGTGATAGATCTCCGTCTTTTTCTGTGATTTTACAACCAGGGCTGTGCCACCGAAAAGCATAAAAGGGGTTATCCTACCAAACTTCCTTTTCCATATCTGTCTTTCTCCACTACCCTCTTTGTTACCATTCTCATTAAGTCTATAAATCTTACACTCGGCAAAATTCTTTACTGCAACTACAGTAATGTGAAAGTTAATGTTAGCATAGTCTTACAACAAACTTGCATAAATCAATAAATTAATTATGTAATTGTCTCATTATCATCAGCAACAGAGGTCTTGCTCCGTCCCAGACAGCTTTCAGTAAGGTGTAAACATCTGGCAACTTTATCCATACTTGCTCCTTTTGTTTCTTCCATAATGCCCCTTTCACTATTTGTGAGTGTTTTACCCATATTTTTTTTTTATTTTATTTTTTTATTTTTTTTTTGTATACTGGTATTGAGATTCCAATTATTAGCATTGAGATTTTTGGGTGACTACAGTATTGTGAAAATGTATTAACTGTATACTGTATTAAACTGTGAATAATAACAACTATAACAGCTTAAGCGGACAGGATAGAACAGGAAAAGGTTAGGGAGAGGTCGAGTACGTCGTATCTTTACAAAAGGAGAGAAAATAGTGACACAGAAAAAGGAACATCCCTTGAAGAAAACACAGATTGCACCAGACCCCACTGCAAGGAACACAGACAGGCATGTACGGCTGGAGCATGTAACTATTTCAGTAGGCTACAGATTACATCTTTCTCAGTTTATTTTAGCTATACAGTATTTAGATTATTTTATGCTGTTTTGGAAGGTTTATGGAAGTCAAAAAGCTAATTATGATAGTTTATACTCCTTAAAGCAGTTGGGTCCAGTACCGTACATAATTACATTGATATTCAGTATTCGAATAAATGCATATTTATCGTGGTCATGTGCTAAACCTTTAACTGTCTTGATGGTGTAATGGTTAGACCATATAAGTTATGTATGTGGTATTACAGTACATGCTTTTATTAATTTCATTTGGGGGTTATTAGTGTTATAAACTATATTACTTAATATCTAGAGATCATTCCTATGTTGAATAAAATCATGTAATATTAGCCAGAATAAATCAGAAATACCGTAGTGTCCCCGTCCTGAAGGTGTCAATATACTGTAGGTGCATGTTACTATTCAGATCCAGCACAGTAGTTTACACACTTGAAAAAAATTATGTGGTTTGTAGGGTAGCTGTACACATTTATTTTTATGCTGTGTTCTTTGTTTGTGATGTGTGTTTTAGAATTATTTGGAAGCACAGTTTAGTTTTTTGCATATTGTACTATCACTAAAGTTGAAAGGGAGACTTATGGGTAATCGACGAGACAGAGCAACAGGCGAGGGAACGCGAAAGTAGTCCCGGACCCTGAGAATAGGAACTTTAAATGTTTTTTCTGTTCGGGTTCTGTCTCATGTCGGCCACTCCCAGCAATGAGGTATGTGCCTGAGTATATACATACATACATCTATCTATCTATCTATTGCCCGATGCCGTGATCCCCGAAGGGGTGGCCACGAACGAACTTCCCCCATGCACCTCTGTCCCCAGTCAGTCGACGCCCCTCCCCCCAACCAGCACCGCCCTCGTTCATGTACTTCCTCACTCCATCCTTCCACCTCATATTCGGTCTACCTCTCCCTCTCTGTCCCTCCACCTCGCTCTCGTACACCCTCTTAGTCATTCTCTCGCTTTCCATACGTTCCATATGGCCGAACCATCTCAAGTTGTTCCTTTTCACACTTTCCAGCACATCTACCTCCACACCACACCTCCTTCTTACTTCCTAATTAGTCTGTCTATCCCTCCATTTAACTCCGCACGCACACCTTAAGTAATTCATTTCCACTGCTCTCACTCTTGGTCTGAGTCTCTCAACCAACGTCCATGCTTCGCTTCCGTAAGTCAGTGTCGGGATTACCACACTGTCATGCAAGGACTTCTTCACTTCCATACTGACCACCCTATTTCTTGTTACTGCTTTTAGCGTTCCTACAACCCTCTTCCCCTGTTGTACCCTCTCCTGCACTTCTTCATCCATAGTCCCATCTTTACTAAACACACTGCCCAGATACTTAAAAGAGTTGACGATCTCCATAGCCTGACCGTTCAGCTTCACCTCACACTCTGTGACTTCACCCCTTTCGAAGACCATAACCTTGCTCTTCCCCGTATTTACCTTCAAATTCCGTTTTTCGCACACTGTTCCAAACTCATTTACCAGACCCTGCAACTCCCATTCATTATCACTCATCAGAACTGTATCATCCGCAAACAGCAGTATAGGTAGCTTCCACTCAATTCCCTCCCTTTTCAGCGATACACCAACATCCACTGCTCTTGATAGTATTCTTTCATGACTCCATCCATATATACAGTAAACAACCACGGGGACATCACACACCCCTGTTTCAAACCAACATTCAAGTCAAAGAACTCGCTCTGCTCACTCTCCACACGTACTGCCGCCTTTGCACCCTCATACATGCTCTTCACTGCTTTCAGCAACTTGCCCTCTACTCCGTATATTCTTAGTACTTTCCACAAACCTTCTCTATCCACTCTGTCATAGGCCTTCTCCAAGTCCATAAAGGCAACATACACCTTTTGTTTCTTCTCCAGATACTTCTCCACAACAAAATTCAGGGTAAAAATCTGATCTACACATCCTCTTCCCTTCCTAAAACCTCCCTGTTCATCGCCTATCCATTTCTCCGTTCTCACTCTCACTCTCTCAATCACTACCCTACTGTATACCTTCCCTACTACGCTTAGAAGACATATTCCTCGGTGGTTACCACACACTCCTCTTTCCCCTTTGCCCTTATATAGGGGGACTATTATGCCAGTCTTCCAGTCACCGGGTGCACTCCCCTTCTCCCATGCTAGTTTGCACATTTTCCATACCCATTCTATCACTATCCCACCACCATATCTCAACATTTCCCCACACACTCCATCTGTTCCTGGTGCTTTCCCCAACTTCACTCTTTTCATGG
The DNA here is from genome assembly GCA_032716605.1 of Paralithodes platypus. Classification (NCBI taxonomy): domain Eukaryota; kingdom Metazoa; phylum Arthropoda; class Malacostraca; order Decapoda; family Lithodidae; genus Paralithodes; species Paralithodes platypus. The sequence continues at coordinate 33,803,087 of CM064552.1, read as the reverse complement.
TTTCCCACACTTCTGACCTCCTGATCCCCACCTCCTCCTCCACTACTTCTCTTCTTCTCCCTCCCATACCATATCCAGCTATGTTTGCTGGCTCTTCATTCTTTACATTTAGCAACTCACTGAAGTACTCCCTCCATCTTTCGACTCTCTTGCTTCTCGGCTAGCATTCTCCCATTCTTATCTTTCACACTCTTACTGTTTCCCTTGCTACCTTCCTTAACTTTCTTGACTTCTTTCCAGAACAGTTTCTTACTCTCCCTCCATTTTACACTCAGATTCCTTCCAAATTCCTCATCTACTCTTCTCTTACTTTCCTTCACTACTCTCTTCACCACCCTCTTACTCTCCACGTACCTCGCTCGTTTCTGTCTCTCGGAATCTTCATTCCCTCTACTACCCAACCACACTCTATATGCTTTCTTCTTTTCTTCCACAGCTATTCTTACCTCTTCTGTCCACCATGCTGTACCTTTCACTCCCCTCCCTCTTCTCCTCACTCCACACACCTCTTCACATGCTGCACAGATTTCATCCTTAAACACCTTGCTCATCTCCTCCACTTCCTCCATAACTTCCAGGTCGAACCCACCTAGTCGTCTTTCCACTGCTCTCCTGTACTCCTCCTGCAACCTCTCCACCCTCCTCACTATTCCACCCTCCTCTCGCCTCCCTCCAGCTCTCCTCACCCACTTCTTTTGTATCCTAATCTTAGCTACCACTACATAATGATCAGACAGACCCCCTCCAATACCCCTATACACCCTAGCATCCATCACAGATTTCTTCATTTGTTCATCCACACATACATAATCAATCAATGACTTTCGTTCCACCACTGTCTTATCCTTCATCGTCAACATCCGTTTCCACGTGTACCTGTGGATCATTCTGTGTCGGAAGAAGATATTGGCTATCCACAGCCTCCTCCCCACACATACATCCACAAGTGCACTACCATTCCCATTCACCTCTGATGGTACCCCCCACCCTCCCACCACTCCCTCAACTTTCCTATCACCCACCTTACCATTCATATCCCCAATCAGAAATATTCTTTCGTTCTTGTCAAACTTCTCCAGGCACGCCTCCACATTCATCCAGAACTCCTCTTTCTTTCTTTCAAGTATATCCTCTGTCGGGGCATACACGCATACAATCACCCACGTTTGTATTCCTACTTTCATTCTCACCCACACAATCCTTGAACCCACAGACCCATACTCTCTTACACATTCCTTCCATTTGCTACTTACAAACAAACGTGCACCTTCTCTCGCTGTTCCTTCACTCACTCCAGCACACACACCCATTCCACACTCCCACTCTCTCGCTTCTGAACCTTTCCATTTGGTCTCTGTCATTCCACATACATCCAGCCTGGCATTTACTAACACTTCCAGAACCTCTCTCTCTTTTGTGCCATCATTCATGCCACTAACATTCCACGTAGCCATTCTCAGAATGTCCGAAGGCATGTCCTTAGTCGGTCGTGGTTAGTCAACGTTGGTTCCGTCCGCATCCGAGGCTGTTCGTTCGTTTTTCTTTGCTTAGATATTTTATCCGGGTGGGGGTCGCAAGCCCACCGACCCAACCTCTTTAGTCGCCTCTTACGACACGCAGAAGGCACGTGGGGCATATTCTATCCTGGGGGTTACTGACCACCCTATTTGTTGTTGTTGTTGTTCCCCAAGCTGCCTGGCCGAACAGCCCCAAGGCCCCGAGCAAGACCAAGGCCATAACCGAGCGCCCCCACAGAACCCTCCCAGCCGACCACAATAAAGCATGGGTGACCGAAGCCACTCCATGGCGGGGAGCTGAGGAGGGCGACAGAAACGCCCGGGAAACCAAAGCCCCACCCAGGGCCCTGTGCCCCTCAGCAATTATGAAGAGAAAGCTGAGGGGCAAAGGAAAAAATGTGACGCTTTGGCTTCCAATCTTGGTAGATTGGGATGATCCACGGAAGAGACGCCGTCACTTGAGATCTAGAAAATATATAAGTAAAAGGAACAGTCAGAGTAAGCTATGGGTATGGCAGAGATCGCTCAGTTCTCACTCTGATAGACCAGCCCATCACCACATGACTAGAACCCAATCCTCTCCGCAGCAGCTAGGAAAGGCCCTAGAAAGCCGCCTTTGGCGGGGGGATAGCTCCCCTATTTCAACCCCTTTCGGGGTTGGGCACCCGCCCAATGAGTGTGTTTTAATATTTCTTATATACCCTATTTCTTGTTACTGCTTTCAGCGTTCCTACAACCCTCTTCCCCTGTTGTACCCTCTCCCGCACTTCTTCATCCATAGTCCCATCTTTACTCAACACACTGCCCAGATACTTAAAAGAGTTGACGATCTCCGTAGCCTGACCGTTCAGCTTCACCTCACACTCTGTGGCTTCACGCCTTTCGAAGACCATAACCTTGCTCTTCCCCGCATTTACCTTCAAATTCCGTTTTTTGCACACTGTTCCAAACTAATTTACCAGACCCTGCAACTCCCATTCATTATCACTCATCAGAACTGTATCATCCGCAAACAGCAGTATAGGTAGCTTCCACTCAATTCCCTCTTTTTTCAGCGATACACCAACATCCACTGCTCTTGATAGTATTTCTTTCATGACTCCATCCATATATACAGTAAACAACCATGGGGACATCACACACCCCTGTTTCAAACTAACATTCAGGTCATAGAACTGGCTCTGCTCACTCTCCACATGTACTGCCGCCTTTGCACCCTCATACATGCTCTTCACTGCTTTCAGCAACTTGCCATCTATTGCCAGCTATTCACACAACACAATACCAGACATTTGGAAGCATGGTATCATCATCACATTCCCCAAACCCAACAAAGACCCCACGCTACCCTCCTCGCACCGCCCCATCACACTCCTTTGCTCCCCCTCCAAAGTCATGGAACGCCTAGTATTACAACTAATTACACCTGACCTACCCCTAGCTCCAACACAACATGGCTTTAGGCCACTGCACTCCACAAACACTCTTCTCACAGACCTTACACAAAGAGCTTTTGACGGCATCAACTCAGCTAGACCACCACACAGATCACTATTAGCCACACTCGACATTAGTAAAGCCTTCGATGCCATCCCCCGCCACAACCTAACAAACAAAATCTACAACACAAACATGCACAACAACACAAAAAGGTGGCTGGCCAACTTCCTAGCAGGCAGATGTATACACGTATCTTTTGCCGGTCAGTCATCTAATATCAGAAACTTTCCAAACGGAGTCCCACAAGGATCCATCCTATCGCCCGCACTCTTCAATCTGTACATGCACGATATAACTACACCCAATACGCCCCAAATAAACTTAGCCTCCTATGCAGATGACATAACACTCACATGCACACACCATGACCCAAAAAGAGCAACAGATCTCCTTCAACCCTATCTCAACACACTACATGGCTGGTGCACTACAAACAGACTTAATCTAGCCCCAGCCAAATCCACCGCAACCCTTTTCACAAGCTGGACAGGAGAACACGAATACATCCCTCAACTCACCATAAACAACACACCCCTAACACATACACACACACCCAAAATCCTAGGAGTAACATATGATACTCATATGCACTTAACATATGGGCTTAATATGGGCTTAACACTAATAAGGCGTACGGTCCGGACGGTGTTCCTCCTGTTGTTCTCAAAAACTGTGCTTCCGTGCTGACTCCCTGCCTAGGCAAACTCTTTCGTCTCTGTCTATCCTCTAACATCTTCCCTTCATGCTGGAAGTTTGCTCACATTCAACCTGTCCCAGAGAAGGGTGACCGCTCTCAACCCTCCAACTATCGTCCAATCGCTCTTATCTCTTGTCTTTCTAAAGTTTTTGAAACTATTCTTGCTTCCAAATTTCTTAAGCATTTCTCTTCTCATAATCTGCTCTCAGATCGCCAGTATGGCTTCCTTAAGGGTCGCTCTACTGGTGATCTTCTTTCATATCTTACTAACTCTTGGTCATCCTCCTTTCGGGACTTCGGTGAGACTTTTTCTATTGCACTAGACATATCGAAAGCCTTCGATAGAGTCTGGCATAAATCTTTAATTTCTAAACTACCCTCCTTCGGTTTCTATCCCTCCATCTGTGCCTTTGTCTCTAATTTCCTTTCCGGCCGTTCCATAGCTGCGGTTGTGGACGGCCATTGTTCACTTCCTCACCCTATAAACTCCGGTGTTCCTCAGGGCTCTGTCCTATCTCCTATTCTCTTTCTAATTTTTATAAATGATCTCCTTAACTGTACCTTAATTCCCATCCATTCATACGCAGACGACTCAACCTTACACTGCTCCTTTAGTTTTTCAGAACGCCCCAGCCAGCAGTCCCTCAACGACAAACGTAATGAAGCCATAGAACTCTTAAATTCTGATCTAAATACTATTTCCAATTGGGGCAGAGAAAACCTTGTTAACTTTAATGCTTCCAAAACCCAATTTCTCCATCTATCTACCCGTCAGGATCTCCCAGCGGACTATCCCTTATTCTTCAACAATACAAAAATCAACCCTTCATCTTCTCTCAATATTCTTGGTGTCTCTTTTTCTTCTGCTCTCATTTGGAAGGACCATATTACCAGTCTTGCTAAGGCAGCCTCCCAGAAGCTGGGTGTGCTCAACCGCCTTAGGGGGTTCTTTTCCCCTACACAGCTTCTTGCTCTGTACAGGGGCATAGTGCGCCCTTGTATTGAGTATTGTTCACATGTGTGGGGAGGTTCCTCTCACACCGCTCTCCTAGACAAAGTTGAAAGGAAGGCCTTTCGTATCATTAACTCCCGTCCACTCACCAACTCTCTGCAATCTCTCTCTCTCCGCCGCAATGTTGCATCTCTCTCGCTATTCTATCGCTACTATAATAATCAGTGTTCCTCAGAGCTATCCCAGTGCATACCACCTCCTTTACGTAGGGCACGTGGTACCCGTCTTGCAACTCAATCCCACCCCTACTCTGTGCAACTCTCCAACCCAAGAGTGAAACTTTACTCTCAAACTTTCTTCTACTCAACATCTGAGCTCTGGAACTCTCTCCCAGAATCAGTCTTTCCCTCTTCCTATGACTTAAATTGCTTCAAGCTCCGTGTGTCCAGGCATTTTGGCTCGAACGTCCCTTGATTTTGGCCCTGTCACTCTTTCAACTATGGGGGAGGCACTCGCTATAGGCAGTTATGCCTTTTGCCTCCCTCAATCACATAGAAAAAAAAAAAAAAAAAAAATATGATATTCAAACAGCACACCACAAACATTAAAAAGAAACTGACACCCAGACTTAACGCCCTCAGGTCACTTGCTCACACAAAATTTGGACACAACAAAGAAACTACCACCACAGTATATAAACAATACATAAGATCAGTGATGGAATACGCAAGCCCAGCCTGGGCTTCTAACCTAGCTGAAACACATCATAAGACCTTACAGACTATTCAAAACAAAGTCCTGAAGATCATTACAGGCTTCACAGCTACTGCACCCACAGATCACCTACATCAAGAAACCAAAATCCTCAGAGTCAAAGACCATCTGGACATGAGAGGCACTCAATTCCTGGCAGCAGCCTCCACGAACCAAGACCACCCCCTAAACTACATGGCAACACACCCACAGACACCAAGAAATATCAAAACAACACCCAGCACACGGTATCACACACAATTATGGTCCTCTCTCCCTCCATGCCCACCCCGAACCAACTTCCAGAAGCACATCCATACTCATATCTCTCACCGATCCATCCACTCACTCACAGACAACACGCAGCTGCATGCACGACCTCCCGAAATCCATCCTTCCGAATCCTCCCTTCCTCGCGAGGACAGAGTCCACCTGGCCAGGCTGAGATGCGGACACCATCCAGCTCTCCTGAGCTATCAGAAGAGACTGGATGACTCCGTTGTCGACGCCTGCCCGGGATGTAACACAGCACCCCATACCATTAAACACATCATAGAAGACTGCATTTCACACAACCACTTACGCCAACAACACAATCTACACTCAATGAGAGCTATGTGGGAAAGCCCGATCGTGACCATGGCCTTTCTCAGGCAGCTTAGGGAACAACAACAACAACAACAACAACTTTCCATCTACTCTGTATATTCTAAGTACTTTTCACAAACCTTCTCTATCCACTCTGTCATAGGCCTTCTCCAAGTCCATAAAGGCAACATACACCTTTTGTTTCTTCTCCAGATATTTCTCCACAACACAATTCAGGGTAAAAATTTGATATACACATCCTCTTCCCTTCCTAAACCCTTCCCTGCTCGTCGCCTATCCATTTCTCCGTTCTCACTCTCTCAATCACTACCCTACTGTATACCTTCCCTACTACGCTTAGAAGACATATTCCTCGGTGATTACCACACACTCCTCTTTCCCCTTTGCCCTTATATAGGGGGACTATTATGCCAGTCTTCCAGTCATCGGGTGCACTCCCCTTCTCCCATGCTAGTTTGCACATTTTCCATACCCATTCGATCACTATCTCACCACCATACCTCAACATTTCCCCACACACTCCATCTGTTCCTGGTGCTTTCCCCAACTTCACTCTTTTCATGGCTTCCCACACTTCTGACCTGATCCCCACCTCCTCCACTACTTCTCTTCTTCTCCCTCCCATACCATATCCAGCTATGTTTGCTGGCTCTTCATTCCTTACATTTAGCAACTCATTGAAGTACTCCCTCCATCTTTCGACTCTCTTGCTTCTTGGCTAGCATTCTCCCATTCTTATCTTTCACACCCTTACTGTTTCCCTTGCTACCTTCCCTAACTTTCTTGACTTCTTTCCAGAACAGTTTCTTACTCTCCCTCCATTTTACACTCAGATTCCTTCCAAATTCCTCATCTACTCTACTCTTACTTTCCTTCACTACTCTCTTCCTCTCCACGTACCTTGCTTGTCTCTGTCTCTCAAAATCTTCATTCCCTCTACTACCCAACCACTCTCTATATGCTTTCTTCTTTTCTTCCACAGCTATTCTTACCTCTTCTGTCCACCATGCTGTACCTTTCAATCCCCTCCCTCTTCTCCTCACTCCACACACCTCACATGCTGCACAGATCTCATCCTCAAACACCTTGCTCATCTCCTCCACTTCCTCCATAACTTCCAGGTCGAACCCACTTAGTCGTCTTTCCACTGCTCTCCTGTACTCCTCCCTGACTTCCTCCTCCTGCAACCTCTCTCATACATACATACATCTATCTATTGCCGGACGCCGTGATCCCCGAAGGGGTGGCCACGAACGAAACGGCCCCATGCACCTGTCCCCAGTCAGTCGATGCCCCTCCTCCCATCCAGCACCGCCTTCACTCATATACTTCTTAAACTCCATCCTTCCACCTCTCACTCGGTTTACCTCTCCCTCTCTGTCTTTCCACCTCACTCTCGTACACTCTTTTAGTCATTCTCTCGCATCCTATACGTTCCACATGGCCGAACCATCTCAAGGCGTTTCTTTTCACACTTTCCAGCACATCTACATCCACACCACACCTCCCTCTTACTTCCTCATTCTTCTGTCTATCCCTCCATGTAACTCCGCATGCACTTCTCAAGTAACTAATTTCCACCCCTCTCACTCTTGGTTTGAGTCTCTTCACCAACGTCCGTGCTTAACTCCCGTAAGTTAATGATGGGATTACCAGACTGTCATGCAAGGACTTCTTTACTTTCATGCTGACCACCCTATTTCTTGTTACCGTACTGCTTTCAGCGTTCCTACAACCCTCTTTCCCTGTTGCACCCTTTCCCTCACTTCTTCATCCATACTCCTATCTTTACTCTACACACTGCCCAAATATTTAAATGAGCTGACATTCTCCATAACCTGACCGTTCAACCTCACCTCATACTCTGTGGCTGCACCCCTTTCAAAGACCATAACCTTGTTCTTCCCCGCATTTACCTTCAGATTCCGGTTTTCACACAGTTCCAAACATATTTACCAGCTCCTGCAACTCCCATTCACTATCGCTCATCATCACCAGAGCTGTATCATCAGCAAACAGCAGTACAGGCAACTACCACTCGTTTCATTCCCTTATCAGAGGTACACCAACATCCACTGCTCTTCCTTATATTTCTTTCATTACTCCATCCATATACAGTACAGTACTGTATATATATTGAACAGGCATGGGGACATCACACACCCTTGCTTTAACCCAACATTCAGATCAAAGAATTCGCTCTGCTCATTCTTCACACGTACTGATGCCTTTGCACCCTCATACATGCTCTTCACTGCTTTCCGCAACTTGCCGTCTACTCCGTATATTCTCAGTACTTTCCACAAACCTTCTCTATCAACTTGGTCATAGGCCTTCTCCAAGTCCATAAAGGTAGCATACAACTTACGTCCCTTCGCCAGATATTTCTCCACAACACATTTCGGGGCAAAAATCTGATTTTCACATCCTCTTCCCTTCCTAAACCCGCCCTGCTCATCACCTATCCTTTTCTCCGTTCTCGCTCCGACTTTCTCAATCATTACCTTACTGTACACCTTCCCTACTACGATTAGAAATCATATTCCCCGGTGGTTACCACACACTCCTGTTTCCCCTTTACCCTTCAACAGGGGGACTATTATGCCTGTCTTCCAGTCATCAGGTGCACTCGCCTTCTCCCATGCTAGTTTACACATTTTCCATACCCATTCGATCACTATCTCACCACCATACCTCAGCATTTCCCCACACACTCCATCTATTCCTGATGCTTTCCCATCTTCACTCTTTTCATGGCTTCACACACTTCTGATCTCCTGATCCCCACCTCTTCCTCCGCTACTTCTCTTCTTCTCCCTCCCATACCCCATCCAACTATGTTTGCTGGTGTGTCATTCCTTTCATTAAGCATTATGCATTTAAGCTTATGGTGAAAATAGTATATCCCCTGCCACATGTTTTTAGTGCACCCCTTCTGAGAAATATTATGTTACATAAATAATGGGAATGTGGAGTAGGTGTGTGTGCTGGAGTGAATGAGAATAAGAGAGCAAAAGAAGGTGCGTGTTTGTTTGTAAATAACAAGTGGAAGGAGCATGTAAGGGACTATGATTCTGTGGGTGAGAATGAAAGTGGGAATACAAACGTGGGTGGTTATATGTGTATATGCTCTGACAGAGGATAAACCTGAAAGAGAGAAAGAGAGAACCAGTCGTGTACAGTAGTGTGTTGAGGTACGGTTGGAGGAGTTGTGCGGCTGTGTTTGCGTCTTGATGTGTACACGTGAGAGTTATGTCATATACGTAAGAGGCTGTGTGTATCTGGGGTATGGGTAGGTCGTGCATGTATACAGTAGGTTGAAGAGTGGGTTACAAGATGGATCCTTGAGGGATTCCGTTTGTGAAATTGCTGATGTTTGATGACTGGCCAGCAATTGTTACATGAACACATCTTCCTGCTAGATAGTTGGCTAGCCTTTTTGTGTTATTGTGCATGTTTGTGTTGAGAATTTTGTTTTTAAGGTTGTGGCGGGGAATGGCATAAAAAGCTATACTGTACTAATGTCAATTGTAACGAGAAATGTTGTGTGTGCTGGCCTAGCTGAATTGATATCATAAAAAAAAAATTGTATGAGGTCTGTAAGAAGGGGGTTTGTGGAGTGTAGTGGCCTAAAGCCGTGTTGAGATGTAGCTAAGGGAATGTGAAATTTGGTTAGTTGTAATATGAGGGGTTCGACAACTTTTGAGGGAGTGCAAAGGAGAGTGATTGGGCGGTGTGCGGAAGGTAGCGTGGGGTCTTTGTTTAGTTTAGGGATTGTAATGATGACACCATGCTGTTTTGGGGTGGGGTGGCAGGGTGGGGAGGCAGGGTGGGGAGTGAGTGGTGTTCCTAAAATTGTTGTGCTGCCAGGCCAGGGAAATATAGATTATGGTATAATGTATCTCTAAATGCAATTTATATGGGGAAAATTTACCTTAGAACTGTCAGGAAGTCTTTGAGGTATGGGGTGTCATATAAGCTTAATTTCAACCCTTTTTTATGGGACACTTGATTGCCTATATTTAGTTATTATAAATAAAACCAAAGTTATACACAGTAGATTAGGGCTTGGAAAGTTAAAAAAAAATGGTGCATACCCATGCGCACTGTGCAGAAAAGGGGTGAGCGCAAACTCAATACAGTGTAGCGTCTGCCGCTGCTAGGTACACCACGGTAATAAGCGCTGCACTAGATTAACCCTTGTCTAGCGGGGTGTTTTGGGCTATTTTGGGCATATTCAGGCCCTCCTGAATGATCAATCAAGTATCTGCATGAAAAGAAATTTATTCAGCAAAAAACTAGGCGCTAAAAGCTTCAAAATGAGACCAGAACGAGCTACGTAGCACTCGTGGTTCTCATGCAGTGGTGCCACCAACATGGGAGTTTAGCGTATAGCGGCATATTTTTTCCCACTACGCTCACTACTGGTAACACTGCCGGCCTCTCGAGAACAGAGGGAGCGTGAGTCAGTGGGTGGCGGTAAGCCCTGGGTGTCGGACGTGTGGCCTGCTGCGCTCCCGGCCATTTGCACTAGATTTTAACCCTTTAAAAGCCTTAATAATGCTCCTAACTTGCTGCAAATTGGTGCACGACTTAAGTCGAGCGCCGCTCTTTAAGGGTTAAGGGACTCTACCGAGGAAGAAGTCCGAAGTTGAGAAATTTGTATGGATAGTATGCAATGGTGAGCTTGTGATCAATGATCAGCTTGAGAGTGTTAACTTTGGCAATGAGGCAATAGAGATAGTTGACAAGTTTTGCTACTTGGGAGATACCATCTCCGCTGGTGGTAGGGCCGAGGCTGCCACTATCGCCAGAATTAGATGCGGCTGGGGAAAATTTAGAGAATTGTTGCCACTACTCACTATGGGAAGACTTTCTCTCCCCTTGAAGGGAAAGGTATGCGCTTCATGTGTTAGAAGCGCAATGATATATGCTTCAGAAATGTGGCCTGTCAAAGTGAATGATATCAAAAGAATGGAACGCAACAAGATGAGAGTGGTGAGATGGACGTGTGGAGCCAAACTGCAAGATAGGATATCTAGTGAAGAGTTGAGGAAGCGGTTAGGTACCGGTATCAAGAGTATCAGTGATGAGATGCGTATTAGTAGGCTTGGATGGTTCGGGCATGTGGAGAGGATGGGTAAACTAAGTTGGGTGGAAAGATGCAAGTCTGAACGTGGGGGGAGCTGCACCAAGGGGAAGACTTAGAAAGATGTGGGATCCTGATCTTGAATAAAAAAAACTGACAAGTGAGACAGTTCTGAATAGGGCTGCCAGGAGCGCCACTGTCATGGGTCCCCCTTTGATTTGTACAGTAGTATAAATTGGGTCAATTGAAGAGAATCAATGTACTGTACGAAAATATTCTTTGTGAAATTAAGCCAAACTACAGTTAAAGAGGCGCCTACGCAATAATAGAAATACTGACTCAATGTAGCATTATTATTTTGATGAATAGATTTGCAGGTTCCATCTTACGGGATATTAGTGTGTACTGTATAATATATATTGGAAATAATTATATTTTTCTCCCACAAAATGTTGTCTTAAAAATAGTAAATAATTAAAGAAACGAACATTACTACTAAAAACGTTTTTATTGAATAGCGACACCAAAATTGCAAGCATAAAAGAACCAATTTAACTCACACACTCAGCTACTCAATCTAACGTAACTTAACACTAAGCCGCAGGCCTCGACATATGTCGAGTGAGAGAACCATGGCCTATTCAGCGGGTCCCGACAATATCCGGGTGGGATTTTGAGCACATTATCGGCTCTGAGAGAGTGTCCACGCGTTGGGAGGACTGCAGGCGGGCTCTGACCGTTCAGCGTGGACCTAGTCCCGCCACTGACACACATCTACTCATCCCCAGCCTCTCGAATGCAAGGGTATTCTGAGGAAATTCCTGTATTTTAGGGTTTTTGCACTCGTGTTGCAACATCATTGCCAGAGAACCCGTGGTCGTATAAGGATGATTCAGGTGTCATTCGAAAGCTCTATCGCCCTTTCACGGATACATAATTGTATTACGCTCTGGCTCTTGTTTATGCATGAAAAAGAGCATGGAATGAAGCTCGTTTAGGGTAAATATGCCCGCCACACAGGTAGAAGAAATCGCAAATATCCCCGTCCGTAAGGGGTTAACGAACTCCACTTATCTAAATATAACTACCCAGTCATGACATTCCCTCTAAATATAACTACCCAGTCATGACATTCCCTATAAAATTATCCCAATCACTACTGACTACTGCTAGTCCCACTAAGTCTCACATCAACCAACCCTTTACTCCACTGCGTGATCCTGACGACGTCTAACCCAGTGAATGACCGCATGATCGAATTAAGGGGGGTCACCTGCTTTTCAGGGTGGATGGGACTCGTTAGCCTTGGTCGGCAATCCATCTAGGGGAGACAACTTTATAAAAATCCGGGTGGATGGGACTCGTCAGCCTTGGTCGGCAACCTGTCTAGGGGATGATAACCTGATACAAATCCGTACTGCTTACCGAAGGGTAAGGCAGGTTAGTGGATGGACTAGCCGAACACCACTGTAGAAAAATAGTGCTAACAAGATACACAGAGGGCCTCGGAGTCGGACGGATCCTAAATTGAGTGGTCAATCCTGTAAGTCCTTCAGTAAACTGGCTCGGGTTGTCCCTCTTACAGGGAATAAGTCCTCTTGGGGGCATTCTGTGTATGGCCACCCTCATTAAGGGGAGTAAGGCGTCTGGCAATAGATAGATAGATAGACCTGCTTTTTTTATCTTTCTCTCCTTTTCTCTCTTTCTCTGACTTGTATCCATTCGGCCCCATTCAGCCAACTGTTTTAAGACGTTTATCCCCATCCAGGTGTCGATTTCTTCCTGGCGAGCGATAGCGAGCTAGCATTGTATGGAGATATCCGGCTTTGCCGGAAAAACAAAAATATATATATGCTGGCTCGCTACCGCCCGCCAGGAAAATATTGACACCCGTTCTCTCCTTCTTTCTCTCCTGTTCTCAAGTCTCCCAAATTCCTGCGCTGAATAATTATACCTAGCTATCAATCAGTAATATATACTCAGTAACAGTCCCGTGACAGCCACCATTAGGACATGAGACCGGAACGCACTCCAAGTGGAGCACTCGGTCTTTAAATTTATGTTAGTTATGTATGCTAGAATAATTGTTGTGGTAATGTGCTTAGGACTTTACTGTAGTTGAATAATTTATGTTAGTTATGCATGTTAGAATAATTGTTGTGGTAATGTGCTTAGGACTTTACTGTAGTTGAATAATTTAAAGATTAGTATAGAAAAAATACAAGTTTCGTAATGATTGCATACTTTACATGTGTTGGTAGTAAATTGTCATTTTATGTTAAGTTGTTCAAGTCTTTTATCATAATCTTAAAAAGGGCCTCCAGCAACTAACAGGCTTCAAACTATCTAAATTAATAATTTTTACTACCACAGATCCTTTTTAAACTGCACTATGTCGTCTAAGTACAGTATACTGTAGCTAGAATAAACTTAGAAAGACGTCGCCGGTACAGAAGGGGTTAACTATAGTTGACTTTAGTTCAGACTACTTAAGGGGTTTGAACTGCACTATGTCGTCTAAGTACAGTATACTGTAGCTAGAATAAACTTGGAAAGACGTCACCGGTACAGAAGGGGTTAACTATAGTTGACTTTAGTTCAGACTACTTAACCTCTGAAGTGCGCATGGGGGTAATTGGAAACGTCCCCCTGTGCTGACGTATTTGAGGTGTTTCCGTCACTAAAATATTCATTGTGCCATTAATAGCATTAATACTTATCCATATGCGCCTATTATGGGTTGATTATAAAGGTATTAACCTGAAACAACAATAAAACGAGTGAAAACAGCGTTTGGATGGTCAAAATCGGAGATATAGCCCGCGAGTTGTATAATGTATGGGTGAGGCAATCTGCTTTCCCGCCAATTTCCCCCAAGGCCACTGAGACACAGTCGATCGATACTCTCTCTCTCTCTCTTGCACTCGCTTGCTATCAGTGATGACCACACCCTCCAATCGGATTTCTAATGTTAGCACGAAAATATACCTCAGAATAAGGGAATAACAGGGAAAATAGGTGATAACTGAAGGAGAGGAGGAAAGTGGGGAAGGAGGGGAGGTAGAGGACTGAGATTTTGCATGGCCCAGGGGCCAAAAAAAAAATAAAAAAAAAAAAAAAAAAAATATAAAATTTTTTTTTTTTTCGATGTCAAAAGTTGATTTTTGTTTTCTCTGACTCTTAAGAGTCTCCCCGCAGTGCGCCGGGGGAACTCTTAAGAGTCTCCCCGCAGCTCCCGGGTTAAGAGTCTCCCCGCAGCTCCCGGGTTAAGGGGTTTGAACTTAACACACCAGATTATTATTGTTCTTTGTTTTTCTATGTGAGTGAGGAAGACAAAAGGCAGAACTGCCTGTAGCGAGTGCCTCCCCTATAGTTGAAAGAGTGACAGGGCCAAAATCAAGGCACTTCTGTGTTATAATGTCTGGCATTTTAACCTTAACCCTTTCAATCACATTACACCACTTGTATTTCTTTTGGATTCCCTCCATTTGATATTATTCGAGTAAGGAAGGACCTGTTAGAATTGGAAGGTACTGGTAGATTTAGATATTCTTTAGCCCTTTCAACACTAAAGGTTGTTCCCAAGTGGAGCAAAAAGTCTTAAAATTATAAATAAATAGCTATAAATATTAGCATCTGTTTCGAGGAGTTAATAATGCAGTCTGGTACCATAATGATTCTTACCTTAACTTTGCAGATTCTCAATATACTGACTCCCGTTTTTAACACGTCAGTCTCGGTATATATGAATATTACCGGTATTCTGACCTACCCTTTCAGTATGGGTCACATGCTACTCATTTCATTATGGCTAACATTCGACACTTACCTGTATATTCAGCTTAGGAAAGGCCTATATGGATCATTGGTATATAAGATATTTCAATTGACCCTCTGACTGCAACAGATCCTACTTAAGCTGGATAATATGATAGCCAGAAAAGTTGTCATTGTACCGAGATGACTAACAATGCAATATTAATAAAAATATTATTCTGATACTCTCTCACCACTTTTCAGAATCTAGACCTAGGAGAGGACCTAGCAGTGCCAGATGACTTCTCGCTGGAGGAGTGGTTGTCGGGCAAGTGGTGGCGGCACCTGGTGGCAGGCGGTGTGGCGGGCATGGTGTCACGAACATGTACAGCACCGCTCGATCGCTTGAAAGTCTTCCTCCAGGTCAGGATTGATTATTTTTTTATGCTTTACATTCATTGGTTTCATCATTATTATTATTTTTTATTAATTATTATATTTTTTCATCATAATAAATATTTATGTTAGTGTTATGCCCATACATATATACATATTACATACATATACAGTATATACTGTATATGTATGTATGTATGTATTGGTGTTATGCCTGCATCCCCAAGGATAACTTGTGCAACACCACCAACATTGCCCACAACACCCAGGATTGCATCAATAGTGATACATACCAGTATCCAGAGAAATACATAAGACAGTCTACCATAAAAAATATCAACTTCTATGGAGACCATGCCTACACTGCACATAACAATCGGGCAATTACCACCTCCAACACCCACAATAACGAAGACCGAGAAAGCTGCAACGATTTCAGCACTCAAGAAGCCACCCGCACCCATATCAAGAAAAGAAAAGCGCCCACAGAAAAGCCAGAGAATAAGAAGGTAGTCTACCCTCCATCACCATTCTCCAGACGACCCGAAGTACTGCCCTCAATGACGTCACACCAACTGGGCTACCTGCCTCTAGACCTCGGGTGACCCTATCAAAGGAGCCACCAGCTTCCGGGCTGAAATAGCCCAAGTCTCCTTCCAATCACCTGACAGAGGCTGCCTTTATAGACTGGACACCGAAGAACACCAAGAGGAGCAATAAAAGTAAGGAGCACCGGATGAGAGATCTATTCATTAGCTACACATCCCTAAGCTCCTTAGTGTTTCCCAAGGCGGAGATAAAGGTGCTTCCCAAGACCTATTTCTTTGTTGTTGTTGTTATTGTTCCCCAAGCTGCCTGGCCGAACAGCCCCAAGGCCTCGAGTAAGGCCAAGGCCATAACCCCACAGAACCCTCCCTGCCGACCACAATAAAGCCTGGGTGACCGAAGCCACTCCATGGCGGGGAGCTGAGGAGGGTGCAGAAACACCCGGGAAACCAAAGCCCCACCCAGGGCCTTGTGCCCCTCAGCAATTATGAAGAGAAAGTTGAGGGGCAAAGGAAAAATGTGACGCTTTGGCTTTCAATCTTGGTAGATTGGAAGGTCAATCCACGGAAGAGACGCCGTCACTTGAGATCTAGAAAATATATAAGTAAAAGGAACAGTCAGAGTAAACTATGGGTATGGCAGAGATTGCTCAGTTCTCACTCTGATAGACCAGTCCATCACCACCTATTTCTTTGTAGAAGTGGTTCCCAGGACATTCAAGGTACTTTCCAAGACCATGTACTGTATATATTCTGTATGTCTGTACAGGGTGTCAAACAAAAGCCAAGTCTTTCTCTTTAGTCTTTAGTATTATACAGTATACAGTATGCAAAGATAAAATTGTGGTTTATAGTTCAAATTATATCTTTGGAAGTGATAAAATAGCCAAAACAATACAAGTTCATGTTAATGTTTGTGTATTCCTTCTCATATTCATTCAGGTCTTCAAACAAACTTGTTCCGGTTTAACACCCTGTGTCGTAATCTCTTAATCATAATATTTTATTAATTGTAATTGTGTTGTTCCTCATATATGCTGCTCTGTGTTATTTCATAAATACAACCCCATAAGTTGTCCATTGCATTTCTGTTCTAAGTAAAGGACCTCCACTAGAGTTAAGAGACTACTCCAGCCTAAATCAGACCACCCAGTAAATACTAATAAGACAGTTTTGGCCGGGCAAAATAGTTATCACTACATTATTATTATTATTTGTAAAATTCACCTACTAGAAGAGACAGAGAATGGGGCAAGGTAACGCGAAAGTGGTCCTGGACCTTAAGAATTGGAACTTTACCTCTGTCTCGAGTTGGACACCCCCAGCCATGGGGTATGTGCCTGAGTACATACATTCTGTATATACATTATCATCCTTGCCATCTTAGTTAATTATGTTTATCATCATTATTTAAATTACCGGTATTTATTAAGTTCATGATCATCATTTCTTGGGTAGGTTGTAGGCACCAACAGAAGAAGGAAGGACCCCCAGTGGGGCTTTTGTTATACTACTGTTTTATGATCTTGAGATGCTGGATCTCCAGCATCATCTGCCTTGCTTCTCTTACTAACCATTTTTGTGTCACAAAAATACAGGAAGTAACCCAGCTACAGTAAATCCCCACTCTTTCGTACTAATTGGGGGGAACTGCCAGTATGAAAGCGCAAAATTACGGAAGAGCGAAACGATCACCTAAAACTGGCACCGTGGAGGCTTCAAAGACGGCACCGAAGTCTTTTGTTGTTGGTGAATTCATGCACCATTCATATTAATCGGTCTCTACCCCCTATACAAGACTCTAGTTACCTTAGTACAGTAACAAATGGCATTGTCAGTAGCTTACTTACCATAATACATTTGAACAAACTGTTTGGTGATTCTCACTATCGTTGTTTTGTTTTCCTGTACCGGTACGATGATCGCCGTCTGCGAAATACACTGTAGACGAAATGACAATTAGGCTAAGCTTACCGATCAAAGTATTTTTACCGCTTTGATTACGATTAGGCTACGTAATAAGAGATCCTTTTTTTTTTTTTTTTTTTTTTTTTTTTAACTTACTTCCTCTCGGGCATAGGCTGAGAGCCTTAACATTCACCGCTTTACAATGAACAGTGAAGCCTGTGAGGTCTTGTGCCAGTCTAGGGAGTGAGACATGTGAAGCACGTAGAGTACAACGAGCACCTGCCATCTTGCCTTCACATGAGGCACGGTGCTCACTCATGGCCCGAAACGACCCCATCTCTGAAGCCACCTCGTTCCCGTGCTTCACTGTCTCACTCCCTACACTCGGACTCTCACACTTACACACACACAACGCCACCTGTTGAGCAGATAACTCACCAGGCATTGCACCCCTATAGCATATAACATAGTAAGTTAGGCTAGGTTAACTGATTGAAGTCTTTCTCAATTACGAATTAATGATACTGTTACAACCCCAGTACTTTATCCCGGCTTATCATCAGGACCCGAGTACAAGGGCAGTAATTAGGACTCATGTATGCAACAGATTAATACACAATCAGAATATATATGGGCCTTCCTCCGGCCTCCAGGGGAGATCCAAGCTCAAATTGAAACCAACCTCCACTGCCCTATAGTACTCCCCTCAATGAACACTACAAGAGATAATTAAACTACTCAACAGGGATAAATATACATCATTAAACTTAAAATCTTTGATCTTTGTAAGTCACAAGAGGCATTATAATTCACTGCATTACTGTACTTAAATGTGCCAATAAAATATCAAAAATCTAAATATCAATCTGTTATAGTTGCAGTTAAGAAAGTAATTTCTAATAAACTTTATATCTTCTCATACAGGTTATAATCATTAAACATTCAATTTGCTATCATAGTACAGTACCAATGTGGTTCAAGGATTTCTACTAATGTTGAGAATATTTCATTAAACCTCAATCATGTATCAATTCAAAATGTATCCTAACCTTTAGTCACTAATATCTAAACAAAAAAAACAAAAAAATATGTACACATTTGGATTGCACTCGCTTATAATTGCACTAGGTCAATGTATTAAAATAATTAAATGATGAAACATTCACTATAAGGAAGGTTTTCGGAGCAATGGGAAGTACTGTATGTGGAAGACGAGAAATCTCGGAGTGAAAGTAAAAAGTGCACTGTATCAAGGAATTGTTTTGCCAACAGTGATGTATGGGGCTGAGACATGGGCTCTGAAGAAAAAGGAGAAAAGAGGGCTGGATGTGATGGAGATGAGCTGCTTGAGGAGTATGTGTGGAGTTACTCGTAGAGACAGATTGAGGAATGAAGAGATACGTAGGAGAGTGGGGCAGCAGGAACATTTGTCAGCCAGAGTGGACAGAAGGGTGCTGAGCTGGTATGGTCATGTTGAACGAATGGGAGATGAAAGGCTTACAAAGAGAATATGTGAGTCAGGTACAAGGGGAGATAGAAGGGCAGGAAGACCCCCATTGAGATGGAGAGACTGTGTAAGAAAGGCTTTGGATGATAGAGGAATGACTATAGATCAGGCAGGGGAAGTGGTGGTGGACAAGAGTGAATGGAGAATGCTTGTGAATAGTTGAGTGAACACATGGTCATTTGGAGTAAGGGGTCGGGCGCAAGTTCGACTAGATAATAGTCCATCAGGCGCCTGGCCCGGGGGACGATTAATATGAAGGGTGTGCCTGGAAGTGTGGTGGGAGGGCTTGTGGCTTTGGCTCCGCTGCATGTCTGCCTGCCGAGATCAGAACCTCCGGGTGGTCAGGGGCCGGGGGAGTGCTGGAGCGACCTTGGTAACCCTGGTCTCTGGGTCTTCTCCTGGGTGACCTGGATGTGTGTGAGTTTGTGTTTTTTATCTGTGTTTATTTTTTGTTTTATGTTGTTTTTGTGTTTTCCCTGTTCTTGCTCTGTCTTGAGTCGGCTACCCCCAAAATGGGGATTGGGCCTGAGCATATAGATAGAATAGATAGATAGATAAAACAAAAACTTAGGCTAGGCTAACTCAAACCTATTGCATTATCTGGTATTTGCATTCCACAACAAATTTATGTAAATATAATGTTATCACTCATTTATCGCCGTAGTGTAATTTTAAATTTCACCACAACAATACATTAAATTCTCAAATAAATAATTAGGCTAGGGTATATGGTATAGTATGATATGAGATTCTGCTAAGTTTTGCAATGTTGTAAATATGATAGACTAAATTTATCCTATAAATACTCACTGTCTGACTTTCTAAAAAAATAATAATTCCTCTCCAATAATAATAAGCACTGATATTAAGTCAAAAATAAATACCACAAACCCTTGCAAATGATCCCTGCAACCTCACCAGCACCAACACAACCAGCACCAACACACTGGCACACACCGTAGCCTAGTAGGTAGAGCTCTCGTCTCACACACGAGGGGTCGGGGGTTCAAATCCCCGGCCGGGCGGAGACAAATTGGGCTCGTCTCCTTTCATGTGTTAGCCTCAGTTCACCTAGCTGTAAATAGGTACCTGGAATAAGTGGACGACGTTGTGACGTCCCATCTGGGGTTGGCAAAAATGGTACAAGGCGAGATGGGTATCATATGGTTCACCTAAGCTGATGGCTACCTAAGCCTTCGGGCGAGATGGTACCGCTTATAGTGAGAATGGTACCATACAGATCCACCCTAAGCCTTCGTTTCCGATGTCGCCAATTGGCTAAAATACAGACTACACACACATCCACAGCCATTCCAACGATACATATAACACCTACACATATAGGAGGCGGGAAATAACGAGCATGCTCACTCCCGCAATATAACTAGAGTAAGTACAACTAGAGTAAGTACACACACACCAGGTCCTCTCTTCCTGAGCTCTGCCAACCGACTGCCCCGAACTCCGTATCTCTCGGTCTTTTATCACCCCATGCGGACGCTAAAGTACCATTCTCCCCCTTGCACTCTGATGTGGTTAACTTGTGTTTATTGACCCAAACAATTTCTTCTATAATTCTACATTACCCGCATATTAATGGATGATAAACATATCACTGCGAAGCTCACCAAAAACCACACCGAACCTGACACAATACAAATTCCTGCTCGATCGCATCTGTCTATAAACTATCAAAAACATAAGATTTGAAACCAGATCAGAAACTTGCAACATATATTCTCTGATCTTGTTTCGATAATGTACTATAAACATAATAAACCTATCCCATTCCGTGAGTCATGTACAGGCGCATCCAATAAGTCAATGTCGGAACATTTTAATAGCCTAACAATTTACGTAAGTGACATTTTAATAAATCAAACTAACACAGAATACATCTGGCAGCCTCACCAGCGGTATTCCCGCCAATTTCTCGAGCTCAGGGAATCGTCCTGAATTATCTATAAGGCTAGTTACTTTTCATAAGAAGTCTTACCCTAAACAAATTATATCAGAGCATGGCTCAACATGATCTATGAGTATCCGAGATCAAGCTATGGTATAAAGAGACGAGAACACAGACTTATTGTATGCGCTAAACAATGAATACAAATTTACACTTTACCCTCACACTTACATGTATTTCTTACAACTAATACTTAATCTACAACCTTGACACTCATTGTCCATCAAGGCCCAACCCTTGTGATCTGGCACAATGCATATAAGGGACCACAAAATGTCTATTTATATAAGCTGAAGACATTAAGATGCTGCACTACCCTATCCTCCAGGAACTCTCATATTAACACCAAATAAAAACAATATTTTGGTCTACTCTTAACTCATTCAAATCCAACTTCACTACTGCTTCATCCATTCCACCATTAAAATCTCCGACTGGCAATCTTGTAAGTGACCCACGAGGTAAAGCTAACCTTCTTGCGGATATTTTCTCCACCAACTCAACCTTAGATGAAATAAATCAAGATGTCCCTGTACTTAATTTTAATTCGCCTGAAATTCCCTCACTTAAGATCCACACCAGACATGTCAAAACTATTTTGCAGAATCTCTCAGTAGATAAGGCCAGATGAAATTCCTCCAGTAGTACTTAAGAATTGCTCCTTGGTGCTCGCTCCTGTATTGGCAAACATTTTCCGTCTGTGTACTCATACCTCATGCTTCCCAGTACCCTGGAAAGAAGCAAACATCCATCCAGTTCCTAAAAAAGGCGCCTCTTCAGATCCATCAAACTACAGACCAATAGCTATAACTTCCACTCTTGGTAAAGTCTTTGAAATTATATTAAATAATCACATAATTAAGCATCTTGAGAATAATAAATTAATCAGTGATAGGCAATATGGTTTTAGACGATGTCGATCAACTGCAGACATTCTTTGCCTTCTTACGCATCAAATCAACCAAGCTACAGACCAACATGGTGAAACACATACAATAGCACTGGATATATCAAAGGCATTTGATAGAGTCTGGCATCAATCCTTATTGTCGAAGATGTCACACTACGGCCTTGCATCATTAGTTCCACTAATTTCTTCTTATCTTCATAACAGAAAAATATGTGTAATGGTAGATGGCCTTTATTCTCAATTTCACTCAATAAATGCTGGTGTTTCCCAGGGATCAGTTTTGGCCCCAACTCTGTTCCTCATTCATATCAATTATCTCATATCTACCACTAATAATCCAATACATTCCTACACAGATGACTCAACACTCCACAGTTCCTTCACATTTACCAATTCTTTCACCCAACCCGATCTTATTAATTCAAAAATAAACACTGCAATTTCTCTGAACCAGGACCTTTCTAGAATTAATGAATGGGGACAAAAGAATCTAGTTTCCTTTAATGCACAGAAAACCAAGTACATTCAATTTTCTAACCGACAGAATCTCACCGATTCCCATATATTTTTTAATGATGTAAATATTCCCACTTCCCCTAGTATTGACATTCTCGGTGTAACATTAACTACTAACTTGAGCTGGACACATTATGTTGTTGTTGTTCCCCAAGCTGCCTGGCCGAACAGCCCCAAGGCCCCGAGCAAGGCCAAGGCCATAACTGAGCGCCCCCACAGAACCCTCCCTACCGACCACAATAAAGCCTGGGTAACCGAAGCCACTCCATGGCGGGGAGCGGAGGAGGGTGCGGAAACGCCCGGGAAACCAAAGACCCACCCAGGGCCCTGTGCCCCTCAGCAATTATGAAGAGAAAATTGAGGGGCAAAGGAAAAATGTGACGCTTTGGCTTCCAATCTTGGTAGACTGGGATGTCAATCCACGGAAGAGACGCCGTCACTTGAGCTCTAGAAAATATATAAGTAAAAGGAACAGTCAGAGTAAGCTATGGGTATGGCAGAGATCGCTCAGTTCTCACTCTGATAGACCATCCCATCACCACATGACTAGAACCCAATCCTCTCAGCATCAGCTAGGAAAGGCCCTAGAAAGCCGCCTTTGGCGGGAGGATAGCTCCCCTATTTCAACCCCTTTCGGGGTTGGGCACCCGCCCGGACACATTATGTTAGAAGCATTGCTAAGAATGCCTCTAAAAAACTGGGACTCCTGTACAGAGTTAGAGAATTCTTCACTGACGAGCAGTTGGCCGTAATATATAAAAGTCATGTGGGTTCTCAGATGGATTACTGTTCACCTCTGTGGAGTGGTTGCATTGAGGCAGTTGAACAAAATTCAAAATAAAGCTATTAGATTAATCAATAACCCTGCAATCACACAGGACCTTCCTACATTATCCATACGAAGAAACTTTGCATCCCTTGCATTATTCTACAGATATTTTCACAGCAATTGTTCCGAGGAACTTGCTTCAATTGTGCCGCCTCTCCACATCTTTCCCCGTAGAACTAGGGCAGCTGAGAGCGCCCATGAATTTACACTTTCTCCTCCACAATGCAGAACTTCTGCTTATCAGAATTCATTTATCCCCAGAGCTACTACTCTTTGGAATTCACTTCCCTCTAATTGCTTTCCACAAACTTACAATCTACAAATGTTTAAATCCAGTTGTTACAAACATTTTATGAATGGAGGATGCCTTTAGGCACATGGACCTTTTTGTTTTATCTGTGTTTTTCCTTCCTCCGTTCATTGTCTCTTTAAAAAAAAGAAAAAAAGGGAAGAGCTCCAAGTAGGTAGGCAGCCACACAAAAGAGGGCAGGAACTCGTAACACCCTCCTCCTGGGGGAAATGAAAATTTGTCTGCAACATAAAAAATTTCATGGGTCGCTACAATCACTCCACACTTCTAGATAACAGGTCAGGTACACCATTATCCTTCCCCCTGATATGGACAATATTTAAGTTAAATTCTTGCAGAAGAAGACTTCACCTAGTTAACCTCTGATTTTTATTCTGAAACTTGTTTAAATATTTTAAAGGGTGATGATCTGTATAGACTGTAAGGTTTCTGTCTGAAGGACCAACATAAGGACTGTAAAACTGTAGAGCCAAAATTAATGCAAGGAGCTCTTTCTCTATGACAGAATAGTTAAGTTGAGCCTGGTTGAACTTCTTGCTGTAGAAGCTGACCGGTCTCTCGCCACCCTCCTCATCCTCCTGCAACAAAACAGCGCCTGCACCAAGATTGCTGGCGTCTATTGCCAATTTAAACGGCTTATTAAAGTTAGGAGCCAACAGGAAGGGGGTGGAAGACAAGGTTAGTTTCAACAAATTGTAGGCATCCTTACACTCTTTCGACCATCTGAATTTTTTATCTTTCTTTAATAGGTTAGTTAGAGGGGCTACTACGTCTGAAAAGTTACATATGAACATGCGGTAATATCCCGCCATCCCCAACACTCTTCTCACTTCCTTCCTGTTGCGGGGAGGGGGCATATTACATATAGCTTCAACCTTGGCCTTGGGAGGAGCTACAGTCCCACGTCCCACCATGTAGCCCAGGTATTCTACCTGTGCATGGACAAATTCGCACTTACTAAACTTGACCACAAGGTTAGCATTCCTCAGTGCTTGCAACAGGGACCGTAGTTGCTGAAGGTGTTCCTCCCAACCATCACTGTACACCACTAGGTCGTCGATATAGGCGACACAACCCTCTAAATCACGTGTTAAATTATTCATTAATCTATGAAATGTTGCACTGGCGTTCTTCATGCCAAATGGCATTACCTTACACTTGTACGTACCTCCCATAGTCAAGAAGCAAGACACGTCCTGAGCTCTCTCTGTGAGTTGTACTTGCCAGAAACCTTTCAAGAGATCTAATTTAGTGATAAATTTAGCCTTACCTACGGTATCAATACAATTGTCCACCCGGGGTAAAGGATAGCTGTCGGTTCTGGAGACTTTGTTTAGAATGCAATTACTGTATCTATACAAAATCTCGCTGACCCACCTGGCTTGCTAACTAGGGTGACCGGGGAAGACCACTCGCTGGAACAGGGCTCCACCATGTCGTGCTGCAGGAGGTAATCCAGCTCACTCTGGATGGTCTCAGCTTTCTGCGGGTTGACACGGTAGGGGCGCTGTTTCACTGGCTTCGCTCCCTCCACCTCGACGTCGTGTTGTATAAGTATCGTTCTTCCAGGGGTTTCCTTGAAAACTTTGATACTCCATCAGCAGGGCCTCCAGTTGACCTCTCTCACCATACCCCAGGTGCACCAATTTTTCAGGCAGCTGCTCAGTGAAGTTATGGTTGTCCTTCCAGTCCAGCTCGGTAACGTCCACCTTGACACTCTCCCGCTCCTCGTGCCATTTCGTGGGACTCTTGCATGGCCAATACTTCTGCTCCACGATCTTCTGGTGGTATGTCATCTTCTTCTGGAGTCTCTGATTTTCTGTGATACTTCTTCAATAGGTTGATATGGCAAGTCCTCTCCTTTCGACGGTCAGGAGTGGCTACGACATAGTTGACTGGGGAGAACTTCTTCAGCACCTTGAAGGGATCCGAGAACTTGCAAGATAGTGGATTCCCAGTAGTTGGCAGGAACTCTCATTTTAACACCAAAGCAGTGAAGAGCATGTATGAGGGTGCAAAGGCGGCAGTACGTGTGGAGAGTGAGCAGAGCGAGTTCTTTGACCTGAATGTTGGTTTGAAACAGGGGTGTGTGATGTCCCCATGGTTGTTTACTGTATATATGGATGGAGTCATGAAAGAAATACTATCAAGAGCAGTGGATGTTGGTGTATCGCTGAAAAGGGAGGGAATTGAGTGGAAGCTACCTATACTGCTGTTTGCGGATGATACAGTTCTGATGAGTGATAATGAATGGGAGTTGCAGGGTCTGGTAAATGAGTTTGGAACAGTGTGCGAAAAACGGAATTTGAAGGTAAATACGGGGAAGAGCAAGGTTATGGTCTTCGAAAGGGGTGAAGTCACAGAGTGTGAGGTGAAGCTGAACGGTCAGGCTATGGAGATTGTCAACTCTTTTAAGTATCTGGGCAGTGTGTGGAGTAAAGATGGGACTATGGATGAAGAAGTGCGGGAGAGGGTACAACAGGGGAAGAGGGTTGTAGGAACGCTAAAAGCAGTAACAAGAAATAGGGTGGTCAGTATGGAAGTGAAGAAGTCCTTGCATGACAGTGTGGTAATCCCGACACTGACTTACGGAAGCGAAGCATGGACGTTGGTTGAGAGACTCAGACCAAGAGTTAGAGCAGTGGAAATGAATTACTTAAGGAGTGCGTGCGGAGTTACATGGAGGGATAGACAGACTAATGAGGAAGTAAGAAGGAGGTGTGGTGTGGAGGTAGATGTGCTGGAAAGTGTGAAAAGGAACAACTTGAGATGGTTCGGCCATATGGAACGTATGGAAAGCGAGAGAATGACTAAGAGGGTGTACGAGAGCGAGGTGGAGGGACAGAGAGGGAGAGGTAGACCGAATATGAGGTGGAAGGATGGAGTGAGGAAGTACATGAACGAGGGCGGTGCTGGTTGGGGGGAGGGGCGTCGACTGACTGGGGACAGAGGTGCATGGGGGCGGTTCGTTCGTGGCCACCCCTTCGGGGATCACGGCGTCAGGCAATAGATAGATAGATAGGGAAGAAAGAGCTCCAAGTAGGTAGGCAGCCACACAAAAGAGGGCAGGAACTCGTAACAATACTATAAGAATTTAAGAATTCAGGGATCATGACACACACACACACACACACACACACACACACACACCTGTATACTGTAGAAAGTTGTCAGGATTTTCAAAAGGACTTAGATAAGTTGCACAGATGGGGCCAAACCTGGAAAATTAGTTTCAATGCAGTAAAGTGTCATGTTTTGGAAGTGGGAACAAGTGAGATAAGGCCAAGCTGGGAGTACAAATTAGGAATTGAAAAAATCGGCAAAACACGGCATGAGAAGGACCTTGGAGTGATAATACAAGATGATCTATCGCCGGAGAAGCATATTAACATTATCATTGGAGGAGCATGTGGAATAATAACCATTATGAGAGTGGCATTTAACTAGTTTGACGAAGAAATTTTAAGAAAACTGATAATGACTATGATAAGACCAAGATTGGAATATGCAGCAGTGATATGGTCACCACATTTGAAAAAAAACACATAAACAAATTAGAGAAAGTCCAAAGGATAGCAACGAAGATGATCCCAAGATTGAAGGAGTTGACATATGAGGAAAGACTTAAGACACTACAACTGCCTACCTTGAAAGAGAGAAGGGAACGAGGCGACTTAATAACGATGTTCAAGGGAGTAAAAAGTTTGGAACGAGTAGATCGGGAAGATCTATTCGTGAGGGATGATGGAAGGACAAGAGGACACAAGTTTAAACTGAGGAAGGGCAGATGTCGTAAGGACACAAAGAAATTCAGCTTCCCATATAGAAGTATAGAGACTTGGAACAACCTGGAGGAGGAGGTGGTGCGAGCGAAGTACATTAACATGTTCAAATCTAGGTTGGATAAAAGTAAATATGGAAATAGGACAACATAAGCTATGATATGTTAGTCCAAAATACTGGGAAGTGGGAATATCCATTACGATACTTGTATAAGTAAAATGGATTGATTATAAAGTAACTAAGACAGGACAACACGAGCGCGGCTCAATTCTTGTAAACTACAAATAGGTAAATACACACACACACACACACCGAGTGACCGGCTTGGAGACAGTTAAGAAGGAAATTGTTACAGAGAATGGTGAGTTGAAGAACAGGTTGGAGTTAGTGGAGAGAGAAAAGGCAGAGATAATGACTAGGCTAGACACCAGTATCTCGGAAGGTAAAAATGCTTGGGGCATGACTAGAGACCAAGTGGTAAAAGATTTAGACAGTGTAAGGTCGGCAAACAGTGACAAATTCAGGAATATAATGGATGAACAGAAACAGCAAGATGTTACAATAAAGGACCAGGTAAAAATAATGGTTAAGCAAGGCATCCACGAAAACTCTCAGGCCATCCAGGAAGAAAGTCGTAGGGCTAACTGCCTCATAATATCAGGGGTGGAAGAAAAGGAGGAACTAGACTGGACAAAAAGAAGAGAGAAGGATGAAGGTCGCATCAACAAGATTCTGGAATCTATTAAGGATGAGGAGGACAACTGGAAGGAGGAAATATCAGACCTGTTTAGGCTGGGAAAATACACAAAGGAATACAATAGACTGGTAAAAATCGAATTTAAGTCAAGAAGGACATGTGATGAAATCATGGCAGTAGCAGCTAGGCTAAAAGAGTTAGGTGGTATGGACAAAATCTACATCAGGCGTGACATACCAGAAGAAGAGAGAAAGAAGGAGGCTGAACTAAGGAAAACCGCCAAAGAGGAAAATAGCAAGAGGACAGAACAAGAAAAGAATATTTTTTTTTACGGAGTGAGAAAAGGGAAGATTATGAAACTTCCGGTAAAGAGAAACTAAAAGAAAAAGAGGGTAGGGTACAGACCGCCGCAGATAAGGCACTTGAATCAGGAAATGGGGGACTAGAAAGTATAAGGATTCTATATAGCAATGTAGATGGGCTAATCTCTAAGAAATTAGAACTATCAGACTTACTCAATACTAAGAAACCAGAAATAGTATGTCTAACTTAGACAAAACTAAGAGAGGAACTTGATATAAATCTGCTAGGATGGTCTGAATACAAGATTTGGAGGAGGGACAGAAAACTTCGACATGGAGGTGGAGTGTGCATCCTTAATAGGAAAGATTTGATTGTGTCTGAGATAAAACTAGAAACTTCAACAGCAGAAGTTTTAGCACTAGAAATTGGTGGAAACTAAAAACTAGTAGTGATAGTAGCGTATGTACCTCCCAAGACGAAGACATGGAATAAGGAGGAGCATAGCCTAATGCATAAGGAAACAATTAGTGTGCTAGAAAATATCTTAGCTTCAAAGGAGGAAATAGTCATGTGTGGGGACTTTAACTGCAAGGAAGTGAATTAGGAAGAACTTTAACCCGGAGCAGGAGAGGAAAGTTGGGGCTATGAATTTTTAAGTATGGCCATGGAAAATTCTATACACTGTACCAACATGTAAAAGAGACAACAAGAATAAGGGGAAGTGATCAACCAGCTAGATTGGACCTTCTCTTCACAAGAAGGGAGGAGGAGGTTCAAAGTATTCAGTACCTATGCCCACTAGGAAAAAGCGACCATGCAATTCTCGACATAGACCTACTATTGAAGCATAAACTACCCAAGGAAAGGGAAAAGCACAAGCAAAATCACTGGATGTATTCCAGAACCGATTTTGCAGGACTATAGGATTTTTTCCAAGTCACAAAATTGGGATCAAGTGTTATCTGAAAGTGAGGTAGACAAAAAACTCAAGGCATTCATGGAGATCTATGATACTGGTATATAAACTTTTGTCCCAAAGTACATTAATAACAGAAAAAAAGGAAATCGCAAAAAATTGTTTAATCGCGAATGTAGGCAAGCGCAGGAAGCAAAAAAACAAAGCCTGGAAAAAGATGAGAAACTGGGATTCGGAAGAAAACAGGCAAAAGTATAAAGAGGAGAGAAACAAATACACAGAAATGAGGAGAAGGTCAGAGGCAAACCATGAGAAAGGGATAGTGGAGAACTATGAAAAGAATCCAAAAATATTTTTCAAGTTTGTAAACGGCAAAAGGAAGATAAAGCCACAATCGTAAATATTAAAAGTGGAAACAGAATCATAGAAGATGATACAGAAATTGCAGAAGAACTAAATAAAATTTTGCATCAGTATTTACAAAAGAAGGAGAATTCATTGCACCAGAAACCAATGAGATAGGTACAGAGGAAATGCCAGAAGTCACATTTAACAGAGCAGAGCTCATAGACATAATAAGTAAGGTGGATCCAAACAAAGCCGCCGGACCGGACGGAGTATCAGGCTGGATTATAAAAGAAAATGCCAAGGAACTGAGTATACCATTATATGATATAATGACCAAATCATTGGACACAGGGATAGTACCTACAGAATGGAAAAGAGCAAACATTATTCCTATATTTAAGGGAGGAAGCAGAGATAAACCACTGAACTATAGACCTGTATCACTATTGAGCATCCTCATGAAGATTCTGGAAGGATTAATAAGGGACAAATGGGTGAACTACCTGGAATCCAAAAGATTAATTACTGACCGACAATTTGGATTCAGAGGAGGCAGATCATTTGTAAGCAACTTGTTGAGTTTTTACTCTAGAGTAATAGACACAGTGGACCAGAGGGAAGGATGGGTAGACTGTGCCTACCTAGACTTTAAAAAGGCATTTGACAAAGTTCCACACAAGAGATTGCTGTGGAAATTAAAACATGAGGTAAAAAGTAGGAGACAAACTGCTGAAATGGATGGAGAGCTACCTTAGCGGAAGACAGATGAGAACAACAGTAAGGGGGAAATCGTCAAACTGGACTCAAATTAAGAGTGGAGTACCACAAGGATCTGTCCTAGCCCCAATCATGTTTCTAATATTTGTAAATGACTTACCTGAGGGACTAACAAGCTACATGAGCATGTTTGCGGACGATGCTAAGCTGCTTAAAACGATCAGAACCCAGGAGGATTGCCTTGAGCTCCAAGCAGATTTGCAAAAGATCCATGAATGGAGCATCAAATGGAATATGGAGTTCAATGCAGGGAAATGTAAGACTCAAGAAATGGGTAAAAGCAAGTACAGACCTAGAAAAGATTATAAACTAGGAAACTAAGTGATTCCCAAAGCAGAAAAGGAAAAAGACTTGGGGATAGAATTTAAGGATAACATGTCTCCAGAAAGCCACGTAAATAAGATAGTGAGAGAATCACTAGCACTATTGGCAAATATCAGGATGTCTTTCTATCTATCTATCTATTGCCTGACACCGTGATCCCCGAAGGGGTGGCCACGAACGAACCGCCCCCATGCACCTCTGTCCCCAGTCAGTCGACGCCCCTCCCCCCAACCAGCACCGCCTTCGTTCATGTACTTCCTCACTCCATCCTTCCACCTCTCATTCGGTCTACCTCTCCCTCTCTGTCCCTCCACCTCGCTCTCGTACACCCTCTTAGTCATTCTCTCGCTTTCCATACGTTCCATATGGCCGAACCATCTCAAGTTCCTTTTCACACTTTCCAGCACATCTACCTCCACACCACACCTCCATCTTACTTTCTCATTAGTCTGTCTATCCCTCCATGTAACTCCGCACGCACTCCTTAAGTAATTCATTTCCACTGCTCTCACTCTTGGTCTGAGTCTCTCAACCAACGTCCATGCTTCGCTTCCGTAAGTCAGTGTCGGGATTACCACACAGTCATGCAAGGACTTCTTCACTTCCATACTGACCACCCTATTTCTTGTTACTACTTTTAGCGTTCCTACTACCCTCTTCCCCTGTTGTACCCTCTCCCGCACTTCTTCATCCATAGTCCCATCTTTACTCAACACACTGCCCAGATACTTAAAAGAGTTGATGATCTCCATAGCCTGACTGTTCAGCTTCACCTCACACTCTGTGACTTCACCCCTTTCGAAGACCGTAACCTTGCTCTTCCCCACATTAACTTCAAATTTCGTTTTTCGCACACTGTTCCAAACTCATTTACCAGACCCTGCAACTCCCATTCATTATCACTCATCAGAACTGTATCATCCGCAAACAGCAGTATAGGTAGCTTCCAATCAATTCCCTCCCTTTTCAGCGATACACCAACATCCACTGCTTTTGATAGTATTTCTTTCATGACTCCATCCACATATACAGTAAACAACCACGGGGACATCGCACACCCCTGTTTCAAACCAACATTCAGGTCAAAGAACTCACTCTGCTCACTCTCCACAGGTACTGCCGCCTTTGCACCCTCATACATGCTCTTCACTGCTTTCAGCAACTTGCCCTCTACTCCGTATATTCTAAGTACTTTCCACAAACCTTCTCTATCCACTCTGTCATAGGCCTTCTCCAAGTCCATAAAGGCAACATACACCTTTTGTTTCTTCTCCAGATACTTCTCCACAACACAATTCAGGGTAAAAATCTGATCTACACATCCTCTTCCCTTCCTAAAACCTCCCTGCTCGTCGCCTATCCATTTCTCCGTTCTTACTCTCTCAATCACTACCCTACTGTATACCTTCCCTACTATGCTTAGAAGACATATTCCTCGGTGGTTACCACACACTCTTCTTTCCCCTTTGCCCTTATATAGGGGGACTATTATGCCAGTCTTCCAGTCATCGGGTGCACTCCCCTTCTCCCATGCTAGTTTGCACATTTTCCATACCCATTCCATCAGGATGTCTTTCAATTATCTTAATGAAAACACCATGAAACAAATAATAACGGCAATAATAAGACCCAGGATGGAGTACAAAGGAGTACAAAGGAAATCAAGCTACAACAGATCTAGTGACCCTTCTAGGTTGCTTGTCCTCCAAAACACTGAGGATCAAGTGTCCAAACAGTGGTTTAGAGTGGGTAAGGGAACATTGGAAAGGGAATTACTGCCCTGGAACTAATGTCCGTGGCAGGATTAGGAAGTTAGTAGGGGACAGATGGGTTAGTAACTGAGGGGGGGATAAAATAAAGTTATTCATTTACAAACGCAGTCAGTCGCGGGTTTGATGCGAGATATTTGTCTAGGCGGAGTTTAAATGAATCAACGGTGATGCAGTCTATAACGTTTCGGGGAAGCCCATTTCACAAGTTGACAACTCGATTGAAGAAGAAATTCGTAGATTCGTGTGAGTTAAAAGATTTACCAATAATTTTGCAACCATTTCCCCGCGTGTAATTAGATTGGTCGATAGTGAAGTACTTACTACAGTCCATATTGTCGATGCCTTTGATGATTTTGAACACTTGAATTAAGTGACCTCTTAATCTGCGCTGGGTTAAAGGAAATAGATTTAAATCTCGAAGACGCTCTTCGTATGGTTTTTTCTTTAGGCTAGGTATCATTTTGGTAACTCTACGTTGAACTCGTTCTAGCTTGTTTATATCTTTTTGGTA
Organism: Paralithodes platypus; assembly: GCA_032716605.1. Classification (NCBI taxonomy): domain Eukaryota; kingdom Metazoa; phylum Arthropoda; class Malacostraca; order Decapoda; family Lithodidae; genus Paralithodes; species Paralithodes platypus. The sequence continues at coordinate 33,769,896 of CM064552.1, read as the reverse complement.
ATAAGGGCACCAGGATTGAACGCAGTATTCCAGAAGAGGGCGGACTAAGGAATTGTAAAGGGTTAGGATAACTTCTTTGGATTTATGCTCAAATGACCTGCCTATAAAGCCAATTATTTTGTTTGCCTTCTTAACAACTTCTGAACATTGTTGACTCGGTTTTAGGTTACTCGATATTGTTACTCCCAGATCGGTTTCTCTGTTTACATTCTTAAGCTGAGTGCCATTCATCAAATAGTTTGCTTTCTCATTTAGGTATCCGATATGTAGTACTGTACTTTACATTTATCCGCATTGAAACTCATTTGCCAAATTTGGGCCCAACATGACAATTTATCTAGATTGTGTTGCATATCGTCAACTTGTTCTTTTGAGAGTACGCTATTTGCAATTTTTGTATCGTCAGCAAATTTTGAGATTGTACAGGTTTCTTACAGTTTCTTACAGTAGATCCTCTGGAAAAAGGCAAACTATGCCTGTGTATCCAGCTCAGTACCAGTACTTGCACTGCTGCGGTCGTTCACGGTGTTGGCGGCGGCGGTAGCAGACGCAACATTTTTACTATTCTGTATTTTTGTTTTATAATCAAACTTCAAATCTTGTCTTCCCCATGCTTTATCACGATTACTTTCAAACTCCCTTATTGATTCGGAATCGACTACATACTGGGGCAGTGCGTTCCACTCATTTACCACTCTATCACAAAATGAGTTCTTCGCCTTCTCAAGCCTATTTCTTTCTTTGTAAATTTTCTTAGAGTGTCCTCTCGTTCTTGTTCCCCTCCCGCATCAAGAAGATACCTTCACAACACATCCTCATCGTACTTTTCCTGACACTATCTTAAAAGTCTCTATCATGTCCCCTCTCTTTCTCCTATATGCCAGTGTCGGAAGTCCCCAGTGTCCTCAACCTCTGCTCATAGGTTCTTCAAAGTTGGTACTGTACCAACTTGCTAGCTCTCCTCTGCACTTTCTCCACCGCTTCTATATCTTTTACCATATATGGAGCCCACACCTGGTTTGCATATTCCCCGGTGTGGCCTAACCAGCGCTGTATATAGATTCCTGAAGATTTCTTCGTCAAGTGACACAAATGTCCTCCTTATCAGCCCTACAATTCTATTGGCTTTGTTTATCTTTTTCCGCTAAATGTTCTGAGAAATTTAACTTATTATCTATCACTACTCCTATATCCTTTTCTGCACTCACTTCCTCCATCGCTTCATACATACTGTATCCTACCTTGTCTATCTTGCTGGTCCCAATCCGCATGTACTTGCATTTTTTTGGATGAAAAGGCATTAACCAATGCTCATACCATCCCTTCATGCCCTCCACATCTCCTTGAAGCAAACCCATATCTTCCTTACTCCTCACTCTTCTATACAGTTTTAGGTGTCATCCGCATACAGGTATACCTCACTTCCATTAGTTATAACTTCAAGGCAAGTCGTTGATAAATATAACGAACAGCAGTGGTCCCAACACAGATCCCTGAGGTACCCCACTTGTAATTTCCCTCCACCCCGAGCCTATTCCATTCACCTATACCCTCTGTCTCCGATCTTTCAGGAAGGCTTCTATCCATTTCACACATTTCTCCCCTATATTATAGCTTCTAACTTTCTCTATTAACCTTTTATGTGGGACCTTATCGAAGGCCTTCATAAAATCGCAATATACCACGTCTATTACATCACCATTCTTCTAGAATTTGCATCCAATCATCTACCACCTTAATTAGCTGTAGTACCGTCGACCTCCCCGGCAAGAATCCGAACTGTCCTCCCACTGAAAAGTTGGTTTGACTTCATATGATCCATTATTCCTTCTCTAATTACCGTTTCCATTAGTTTACACAACACTTGTCAAACTGACTGGTCTATAATTCCCTGGGTCATTTCTCTTTCCCTTCTTAAATATAGCTGTTATGTTCGCCTCTCTCCAGTCCATCGGGATTTGTCCTGTATTAAACGATACCTCAAATAACATTTTCAATGGCTCTACTAACATCTCCCCTCCTTCCTTTATGATTCTTGGGTGTATCCCATCCGGTCCCCGGTGACTTACTTCTGTTCATTTTTTCTATAGCCCTTCTTATTCTAGCATGGGAAAACTCTACTAGTTCTAGTGCCAGTGCCTGTTTGATGGAATAGTAGGCACTGCGGCTCCGACTCCACTGTTAGTACCCCCCCAAAGTATTTCCCCAGCACCTCTGCTTTCTCCTTATCAGTCTCCGCTCTACTCCCATCATTCAACCCCCCCACCAGCTCTGGGATCCCTACTCTTCTTGTTAATTTTTCCTGAAGGTACTTCCAGAATATTTTTGGATTATCCTTCACATTTCTAGCTATCTCTCTCTCCCTCTCCTTCACCCCCCTCCTTGTTTCCCACCTTATTTTATTGTTTATTTTTCTACGTTCCAGATCCACTTCCATAGCCTCCATACTAGACCCCCTGTTCTTTTTTAACAATTTTAATCTTTCCCACAATCGTTTCAGGTGAGACCCTCATCTATGTCGTTGATGTAATTAGAAAGAGAATTGGACCTAGTAC
>CM064552.1:33658376-33767241 GCA_032716605.1 Paralithodes platypus | reverse complement strand
TAAAATGTGATATGAAAATTTCTCTGCGAGAATTTGTGCTAGAACAAAGTTTAGAAAAAAACAACGGTGTTGTTATAGTAGTTTTAGCTGCGAAAGAAATGTAACATTAGTTCAATGGAGTTCATTAGCAATTGATCTCCACATGTATTTTGGGGTTTTATGATGTGCACATATAAACTTATAACTTATTATTTTTGTCACCACTCGTTGAGTGGGGTGCCTTTTGTAACTACAGATCTGTGTTCAGAATCTTCAGGGTTACCTATTTTTGTCGGGCAGGCTTCTTTGAAGCACGCACCTGCCTGAACCCCTTTTTCTTGTATATTTCCGGCCTACGCCGTATAAATACATTTTTCAAAAGTAAGAATACTATGTGGTTGTTTTTATTATCTGCTTTTCTAGAGTTATGATATGATTACGAATGTCCCCCTCCAGTCTTAGATATCAGGCATGTTCGTCAATGATGGAGGGGCCACTAATAAATTATAGGTTTGACTCCTGTAAGGAGATAAAGAAAACCTAATATTTAGTAGTGGCCCGTAATCATTGACGACTGGGGCCCTCCCGACCGTCCCCTTCCCATTCGTTGATGTATTAAGGATTTTGGTTTACTTGATATGTCAGTGAAGGAGGAATGACGCCTGATTCAGCGTCTGGTCAGAAATCCACACAAGTACATCCACGATATGATGGAAAGCTTATTGGATAGTTATTCTTATTTTCTTTTTGTTTTTATTTTTTACGAAGTTTTTTCGTAGTGAGAACCCAATTCATAATGACTGAAGCCATGAGTGAGGTCGCGTGCGCTCATGATGAAGGCTCCTCAGTTTTTAAATGCTCTGCGCGGTAGATTCAACTACGGCGGATTAGTGTTTGAAGAGGATGCCTTATGTAATAGGCATGTTCGTCAATGATTACGGGGCCACTACTAAATATTAGGTTTTCTTTATCTCCTTACAGGAGTCAAACCTATAATGTGCACATATAAACCCCATACAACTAGTGGATATATCTTGCAAAATATATCCAATGTTTAAAATTAGATTGCTTCACAGCCAAAAAAATACTTACAACAACACTGTTGTTTGTACTGTAATTGCACGAGTACAATTTCTTGTAATGAATAGTACAGAGAAATTTACATATCACAACACCCATAAACCGTATCACAGCTCACATACTCCGGCGGGGTCTAGGGTGTCCTATGTCACACTGACTGCATCCCCCCCCCCCCCCCCTTTTCTTGAAATTAAACAAAAAGTGACTTAGGGGCCACCTAGACCCTCTGCCTTAAAGCTATACATGGCAAGGAAGGTTTGTCTAGAGCTACTGAAAGGTAACGAGTCAAAAACGTATGATTAGAGGCCCACAACTGTGTGGACGTAATATCTTCAACAGAATTTTTGTTTAAGGAAACGCAAAGAGGCTGCCCACTTGCGTAAATCGTGGGCCCTACCCACAACGCCGGGATTACTCTCTTTAATGACCTCGACCAAGAGAGAAGCCAGTTTACGTTTCATCAAGCGTTTACCCGTACTTGCTACCCATAAAGCACCCTGGTGATTTAGAGGTGCCACTCTCAAATATTTGGTTAGAGCTTGCACTGGACATAAATTATGGTGCACCTTTCCCCTTTTCAACGCCGGCACCGTGAATTCTGAAAACACGTGTTCACTGTGCTCATTCTTGGCTATGAACCCCGGGGAAGGTGCAATGTGAATACACTCATTAAGCCTACCAAACCTGAGGCAATTAGGTGTGTTGCTCATCGCCGTCAGCTCAGATGCTCTGTTCCCGGTAGCCAAAGCCATAAGGAATACTGCCTTTTTTAAGAGTAATGTAAAATCTGCAGTATGTTGGTACAGACGGGAATGAAGTAACGACAATGCTTTGTCCAGAGACCAGGTAGGCATGAGCTGACGGGGAGGTGGGCGGAGTTTAAAACATGCCCTCATAAAACCTGCTTCCTCCGCGACTGGTATGGTGAGACCGGTAAGGTCCAACAATGGCATCCTAATCGCTGTTAAGTGATTTTTAACGTTACTACAGATAAACGTTTCTGTTCAAACAGATAATTTAAATAATTGAAAACCAAAGCCACCGAGGGCACAGTTTGTTCTGTTCTAAGAATCAAAGAAGTAAAGGCTTGCCAATGTGATTGATACTGTCGCTTTGTAGACTGGGTATATTGATTCATGAATTTATTGGTCACGTCTCTACCATATGGTGCTAGCCACTTGGCCTCCTGAATGTCCATAATGCAAAAGTCAGCGAGGTCTCTAGGTTGCCAATTGTGTCTAAGTGGAAAAACCCGACCGGGAGTGACACCGGGTGCGGGCACCACGTTTTCAATTGCTGGTACCACAACTGCGCCGGCCACAGGGGCGCGATTAGCGAGACTACGCCCCGATAATCCTGTAGTTTGTTCACTACGTGGCATATTAGAGACGCGTCTGGCGGCGGAAACAGATAAATGGAACTCCACCTGTTCCAGTCTGTCACCAGTGCGTCTGGACCGCCCGCCGGCGTTATTGTCCGGCGGGTGAGGTACAGTGGAAGTTTGTGAGTCTCCTCTGACGCAAACAAATCCACTTGTGGATGGTAAGGCTCCGCAATCATTTGGTTGAAAATGGTTTGCTTGAGCGCTCATTCTACTGTTGTGCTCTGTCTCCGAGACAGAGCGTCTGCCCAGACGTTTTCTACGCCTGGGAGATAAGATGCGTGAAGATGAATGTCCAGCCTGTTGGCTAGAATACAAATCTTCTCTGACACATTTAGCAACATCCGAGATCTCGTTGACCCTTGTTTCTGAATACAGTGAACCGCATTCAGATTGTCCATTCTGAAGGCTATCGACTTGCCCCGTAAAGTAGAGCCGTGAGCCTGAAGGAAATATAAGGGGATTAGTAATTCTTTGACATTTATGTGGGAGATTTCTAAATGGGACCAATCCCTTGACCCTGGTGCCCTTGGTTTGACTGAAAGCCCCAACCTATCGTCCCTGACGCATCCGTGTCTACCCATACCGTCGGTGGAGGAGAGGTCCATGACATTACTGAGTTTAACATTTCCCTCTTCGCCCAGACCGCTAGTAAGTTGTGGATTAATTTTGGTATGGGCCATAATTTTTCCGCCGGCAATAGTGGAAAACATTTGTTGCCCTCCAATATTAACCGTTTGACTTTCAACCGGCCCAACATTACAGTTAGTTGAATCCAGTTGAGAGAGCCGACCAGAGACTCCCAGATTCTCTGTGTCGTAGTCAGACTGTGAAGGAACAGGAACAATTTCCTGCGAAATCTGTTTCGATTGTCCACACTCTGACTCAGAGTGAGAGTAGCTGTGTCCCAAACCAGCCCTATCCACTGAACTACTCGTGAGGGAACAAGGTTTGACTTTACCAGGTTTACCGTGAACCTTAGAGATTTGACATGATTTAATGTTATGTTGACATGATATATGCATACTTGTTCCGTCTCTGCCACCACTAGCCAGTCGTCTAGGTACCACAAAATCCTGACCCCTTGTTCTAACAAGGGCATCAGGGCTTGCCGGACTAATTTCGTGAATAGGCGAGGTGCCAGGTTCAATCCAAACGGCATCCTCTGAAAGACATAATTCTGATGCATTACCCGTAAGGCCAGAAACCGTTGAAATCTTTTGTTTACCGAGACGTGCCAATACGCGTCTGTCAGGTCTAAAGAACACATCCATCCTCCCGGCGGAAGTGTTAGCCTGATTTGATGCACTGTCAGCATCCTGAATGACACATTGTGAATATGAAGGTTCAGATAAGACAGGTCTACGACGGGTCTCATCTGAACACTGTCCCTTTTGGGCACTAGAAATAGTTTGGATGTAAAGACTGGGTAATTTTGAGGAACCGGGATGATGACATTCTTGGCGATCATTTCTCGGATCAGTGACTCCACCTCTAATGAAACTAAATTTGCCTTTGTCGGCTGACATAAACGAGGTCGCCGGAGCCACTGCCAGGTGATGCCTTTGCGTGCCACCATCCTTGCCCAAGTATTTAATGGCCATGCGCGGTGACACGTCCGGAACGACCCAGTTAGCAGACAAGGGTTCGCCGGCTGTACTACCCTCTGATCCACCCACCGTGAGACCGGCCCTGGGAGTGAGAGAGACTTTAGTTTTTTTATGGTGGTGGTGGTGGTGGTGGTGGATGCTTAGCCGACTGGCCGGCGTTGGCAGAAGACGGGCCCTGGCCCTGTCTGTTATAGCTTCGTCCTTTCTGACCTGCAAACTTGCCTTGTTTATACCTGTACTGACCTTGGGAGGAAGAGGACTTAGGTAGGTGAAAGGGCTTAGACCCACCCGGCTGCGCTTTTGCGACTGGCTTGGGTTTGGGAAAGTTAAAAGCAGGTTTCTTAGAAGGGGCGGGACTGTGCTTAAAGGCCTGAGCCATGTTAAATACAGTTCTCCACACCTCAGGGGACATTAAAGAGGGAGTTAGCACCGGCGACATGACCACCTGGTTCGCAATTCGATCAGGAAGTTTCTTCACCAGGGACATCCTAAGATCTTGTCTCGCCCGCACCGCCTCGAGCAAGGCTGTTCGGATATCCCCCAACGACTGAATAGACGTCTGAAGGAGTAACCGTCGAGATAGTTCAATTGATCTTCTGACATTCGCGTCTGCGATTGCCTGAGTAGATCTTAGCATAGACTTCGCCACCTGGTGCGTAACAATGTATTGGGAAAAGGTCTATACGCCTTCCCCCGTAGCCTAAACTCCCGGTCTAGGTGAGCTGGGGAAGGTGTAGTGAAAGGATCTTTAAGTTCACATAGATTGATTTTGGGGGCAGCTAAGAAAGCAAACAAAGCAGATGGGACTCCGCCGGCAGAGAAAACTGGCAGAGAGAACCAAGAATGGCTGTCCTGAGGAATTTTGTGCGAAGATTTTGAGGTGAAGGTGGTCGCAAAGTTCTGAGCCTCTACCTCCCATTCCACCCAAAGTCCCGGACCCAACTGCCCCACCTTCAACACTGGATTAGCGGCTGAGTCTGTGACAGTTTGTAAATCTAATTCTGGAGTAAGAGCTGACAGTGCTTTTATATCATTAAAACCGTCATGCTTGGACCAGTCAGAAAACAGTTTTGAAGCTGAAGCAGGGGATAGTGCAGGTGTAGCTGTATACACAAAATAGTCCTGGTGATAATAGTTAGGAATGGCCTTAATATTAACATCAAGTACATTACCCAGAATATCTAAAGTTCGCAACTTTCTAGATTTATTTCCTTGGATTACCCACTCTCATGGCACTGGAAGTTCCCCTGACAAAGTGGGCTGTGCTACCTCTGGCTTAGTTGGGACCATTTGTACCCATGAATCATCTGGACCGTACAAAAGCTACCTTTCTTAACGGTGCTTTATCTAAAGGGGGCGGATTCACATCCGCTACAACCCTTACACTAGAAGTAGTCAGTGCCGCCGAAGCAGGCCTAGTGACCATCGTAGGTGATATAGAAGGAGGGTGCGGAATCTTAGTTAAGGCAATGGAAGTAGTCAGAGGCCGAACACTTGAAATTGTCATGGAAGCTCCCAGGTCCACTGTAGGAGTCTCCGGCTGTTGGCCAAAAAATTTCGTTAGAGCAGTAACTAATAACCCTTCTATTTCCTCCGCCGTGACAAATTTAGTAGATGAAGAACTAAGAGGTGAATCATTCCGATCCTGTGAGTCGTCTAAAACTGAACCCGACTCCTGCACCTCCATGTCAGAGATTATAGACACCTCATCTTTGTCATCTGGCTCATCATGAGAGGATTCCGCCGAAGCCGGAATCCCGTCGTGTTGCCATGTTAAGTCTGGAATGGATGATGGGATCGCCGCGTCCCGGTGGACGTCCGCCATTACTTGTGTCTCTTGAACCAGACGTGGGCCTTCATTCCCTGGTTGGGAATACCGCCACACACCCAGGCCTTGGCCTGCACTCCCTTGGGAGTCAGATACCCACAGAACTCTCTAATTCTAAGGTTATAATATTCATTGGTAACCTGTCCGCCGGTAACACCCCCACCACAGTCTCTGACACCACTCCCGCCCCATTAGATTGGATACTAGATACGTCGGGAGTAGAGGCAGAAAGTGAGGCACGAGGCTCCGGCGAACGCCGGGAGGCCTTTCGTTCATGGGAATCTTTCCTGGAAGATTTGTGGCTTCGGTGTGACCTAGAACTGCTCTTGGACTTCTCAGACCTATCACTAGAACTGCTCTTGGACTTTTCCTCTTTGCTCTTCTTACTCGCCGGTGAAGAAGAGTGACTAGGCGGCTGCTGTCTGAGGGGCGACCTGGACCTGGACCGCGCCCGTGACGTGGAGGCTGACGCCGGGGGCGTAGGTTCTCGAGGTCTCTTAGATGTGCCGGGGGCTGGAGTAAGTGCTATACCCTGCCCAGTCTCTGCCGACTTTTGTACAGTTATTCTAGAGGTACGTTTAATAGGGGGGGTGCTCAATTAGTAATTTATCCCAAAGAATTACGTTATCACATTGAAGGGCCTTATGAGCCACTGTGGTAGCATAAGTGGACAACAGCTGCCTGACCTCCCGTAAAGCGACCACTGCGGTCTTATCATTGTCTCGCAATACTTTATGGCTCAATTGAGTACAGAAGGTACAGTTCTGCGTAACCCACAAACCCCTTGAGCGGTCTAAACATTTAACACATCTAATGCAATGAGTGTGTGCAAAGATAGGGATACTTGAACAGGAGGGTGAAACGCACAAAGCAAAAACAGGGTCAAGGGTAGCCATGACAGAGACTGGTGGAAAGCTTTACTCCAGGTTCTCTATAGACCCGCCGGAACTCAGTCCTGGAAAAAAAAAAATTCCAGGAATTAATGCTCATAAGGTTACCCCAACAAGTTCGAACACAAGTGTTAAATAACCCGCCGGGTAACGAGACGTAATACACAACCATTACAGCTCGCTACGCGGGGGGGTACATAAGTAAAGATTTCAGAATATCTTAACCTGTCCAAAAGATTTATGAATATCTTCTGACATGATATAAAGACCAGCATGGCTTTCATAAATGACGCAGTCTTCCCAGTGGTGTTTGTTAAGTTTTACTGGAAAAACCCATAAAAAGACGCCGGCCCCCGTATTATCTCGCTGATCAAAAACTGGGAAGCCTGTCTAAATGCTAGATCTGACTTCTCCCGAAGCGTCCTAGATCGCCGTATGTTGAAGGCGGCGATACAAAACGTATCCCTCAATTGTCTGGTCAACTATACTGAATTTGCAAATTTGTTAATTCCACCCTCCCAAGGTGCAACCGCCGGGTGTGAATTTACGTTTATAACGTTAACCCCAATTGTTCCTATCCCCACTTCTTTGCAAAAGATCGCCGGGGAGGAAAGACCAATCAACAAACAGCCTAGTTTTACTGGCTTTGCAAAACCGGGAAAAACTAAACTCAACAAGTGTCCGCATGAACACTTAGATAAATGGGTAAAGCCATCCCGCCGGGAAACACAGAAGCCTGAACACAGGCTCCACCGCAGAGACGCAGTCCTGGGGAGCCTCAAGCCACCACTCGCCGGGGAAAACAAGCCTTTTTTAACCACGCGTGATTAAAACTCGGCAACCCACCCCGCCAAAATACAATCTGAACGCACCAAATAGACCGTGGAGTTAGCCAAAGCACAACTAACCCAGGACACACCAATAGTCCGTGGAAATAGCCAATACACAACTAAACCAGGACACATAAATAGTTCGTGGAATTAGCCAATACACAACTAAACCAGGACACACATGACACAGTAGTACATATTTATAAATTAAATCAATAACACTTGTACATGTGGCAAAGCTACGAGAGGCTGGCTAGGCCTAAGCAGATGGAATAATATGTAAACATGTCGTAATATAAACAAAAAGCACTGTAATATATCACAACAGGAACCACCGTCAACACACCAATGTAGCACAAAATTCCCGGAAAAGGGAAAAACTGACTCGGGACCCAGAAAAAACTTCACTAAGTGAAGAAAAAACGCTGGGAACGCCAGATAAAAGAAAAAGCTACTTCATCAGAAAGATAAGAAGAAGCCTAATAACGCGAAGAGAAAGCCGCTTACATCACAAAGCTAGCTAACCGCGCAAACGTTTGACGCGTGCACTACAGGACCACGAGGGTACACCCGAAATAGATGCCCCAAACACACGACCCAAAATACACTGCACTGCGGGCAACCCGCCCAGGACACTCCTGCTACGCATATCCTAACCTTACTCGATATATCCCGGAGTAAACAAATGAGAAAAAACTCACTAGGGACGCAGCAAATGCGGAACCAGCGGAGCGTGGGGAGGCACGTCCGGGTAGGTTGAGCGTAGAGCAGAGAAGGAAGAATGACGCCTGAGTCAGCGTCTGGTCAAAGATCCACACAAGTACATCTACGATTATATGGAAAGCTTATTGAATAGTTATTCTTATTTTCTTTTTCTTTTTATTTTTTACGAAGTTTTTTCGTAGTGAGAACCCAATTTCATAATGACTGAACCATGAGTGAGGTTGCGTGCGCTCATGATGAAGGATCCTCAAATTTTATGCTCTGCGCGGTAGATTCAAACTACGGCGGATGAGTGTTTGAAGAGGGTGCCTTATGTAATAGGCATAATCGTCAATGATGGAGGGGCCACTAATAAATATACATATTTAAGGAGTGGCATGCCCCCCACCCCAAAGGGACCCCCCCAACCCCGCGGACGTTCACCATGACCCACACGTAGCCAACAACTTCTTGCCAGACACCAGGTGAATTTCCAACAGGTGATGAACTAACCCTCTAAATACCTATCCAAATACCATCCTATCCCATCCTTAACCAAAACCAAAATCTTCCTTATCCCATCCTAGATTACGAATAGCATGTCAGCTAGACCAGAGAAGGATATTTAGGTGAATTGATGAATAATACCTCCCAGCCTATTCACGTAGGGCGCCAGTAAAGTAGTCCCTATAAACCTTCACCAAATCCGCCTAAATAACTCTACTAGTACCTCATACTAGAGTTAAGATATCCACGATCATAAATCAGATAACAAGTTACTTACCGCCACATTAAAGACCCCCCTCCCTAACCCCCTAAGTTCACCAGAATAAATTAACTACTTCATAGCATTGACATCCAATACTTCTAGAACATTCCTGAAGCTTCCTTGATCTGCCTATAAATAAGACCCAGAGACAACAGTCGGGCAGTTGAATATTAGAGCCCAAAGCAACGGCTGGCCACACTGCGGTGGCTTCTAATACCCCCTCCCCCCCTCAAGATTCATGATAGTTCGGCGTTCCGTAATCTGTGCAACTCTGTGAGGAAGTGATTTAACCCTTTACGAATGTTTTATTGCGATTGGGACTACCGGCAGTAATATTATATTGGTAGACAACAAATTCACAAATTATTGATCGTTTCATTAACTTCTGATAGTGCACCATCCGCTACTTGAGCTACGAACGATCATAACTCATAACTGATCTAAGGCAGAAAGATCTTTTTATGTTAGAAGGGATTATGCGAGAAACTCTTGAGTGAGGACTCGGCAAGAATAACTCCTTGGCAACAATCAACTGTCTTACCCCATCAGCAATTGTTGCCAAAAAGGTGCACAACTGCCCGCAAGAAGCCCATCTGCAAAACCTCTACACTACCGGACAGCTTGGACGGCCCCAGAGCTACTGTTAACCCCCAACATCACTAACGCAAGATAACCAGGAAAACTCCATCACAGTGTTACTTCACAGAGTACCAGTGTTACGGTGCTATTAACTATCAACCATCCAGTGTATTCGATTGTGTCTCAACTTTCTCTGATGTTAGGAAACAAGTGATTATGCTAGTACACATTAATATATATCAGTGAAATTTAGCTTAGGCGAACTGACTCCCGTAATTATTCTTGCCATCAGGTTTAACCTGATTCGCCCTCACTGATATTTTCGGTCCGAAGTATCACCTAGACAAGTGAACATCCTAGACCAGTGCAACTAGTTACAGTTATCCCTTTACGTTAATTCTTGGGCAATAACCACATTACTTATGCTTTCATCCTTGATTAAGAGTCATATTACCAGAGAGAGTTAACAAAGCGAAATGCCTAACCTGTGTGATTCATGTACCCTACGTATCATAAAGCAATGTGATCAGAAGAATAATGCCTGAACGTTGGAAGTGGGAAGTATGTCTCTATCCAAATCCGCGATAAGTGCTGGGAGATGGTAATAAGTCCAATAACCTACCTGAGTGCTCCAACATCTATTGTTCGTGGAATTCTATTACGTACCTTCTACCTGAGTGTTATTTAGAATAAAGCTGTATTACAAACCATTTATCCGAGATTATCTATGTCCTCTGTTGATTCTCTTTATGTATTTTGCAAGAAATCCAATAACCCAGTCTTGCAGAACTCACCTATACCAAGTTAATCCTGTATAAAATCAGGGCATAACATTGGCGGCAGCGGTGGTTCTTGATTCGGATAGATTTCATTGCATTGCATTTTTTTGAAGCAGTAGAGGCATGGTAACATCGAAAAATGGCAGCCTATTTTCACATTCCCATTCCGAAATACGATGGGAAGACCTACGACATAGAAACATACATGGACATTGTGAAACCAGTGCTAGATTTGGCGTATAACACGGACCGTGCAAAAATAGCCGTCCTCTTAACGCACTTGGGAAAAGCCGTTTCCCTCGTTGCCCCACAGCCCACAGGTAACCCCTGAACTCACCTGGGATCAATTTAGACCCATTGTAATCGATATGCCATTAGGCCATCACTAGGTATATTCGTCGCCTTTGCAAAAATTAAAGACATAAAGTTCGAAGACGATTTAGACGCCACAATTGCCTCCATTCGCCAGCAAGTAAGAGCTGCATTTCCTGCTCTTCCCGTGGAGCAACAAAATCAAATTCTCTTTGTCTACCTCGTGCAAGTGTTACTCCTTTCCATCCTACAACACTTCACTGTGCATGACCCCGTTGATTTCCCTAAAGATCTAATCACCCCATACGAAAGTTTTTAGCGGCCCAACCCAAGACCAACACCCTAGCTGTCATCAAAAATTCTCCCTCTCAGAAATCAACTGCACATTTTTCACGCCCACCCAGAAAGAATCAGAATAAAGCTCCTCCTCCCTCTCCTCCACCACTGTACATGACGTCACTCCGCGACGCCACCCCACCACCCCCCTCACATTTTCCCCCACATAAAAGAACACGCTTCCATCTCTCTACCTCATCCAACCCCTCCTCAACCTCTAAACATTTTCCTTCCCCTGCATCTCAAATTTCCACACCCCAATACATACATTCAATCCGCCCATTCCATTCATCATATCCCAACCACCGAAATCAAAAGAAACCAGCACCAACTCCGTCCACTCTCAACAACCCCACCATTTTACACAGCAAAACACCTCATCATAAACACTCCCCCGGACCCCCACCTCACATCCTCCATCACTTAAGAATAACCACAAACCTCCTTCTGCTGCCATATCTACACTCAACCCCCACCCTGTATCCCATCGCTGCCACCAATGAAATGCTGGGTGTGAAGGGAATTTTTCTGTCCTGACAACTCCCCAGGCCCTCTTAGGGTCAACCTTTCCTGGGGCCTGGCACGGGGCTCGAACCTCTGAAGGGTCGAGTTTAACCCTCCTAAAAACCCACAGGTTTTGAGATGCCTTGGGTGGGGTTCGAACCCTAGCTGGTTAGTGACCATGACCATCATAGGTCAACCAGGCCCGCGCGCTAACCCACTGTACTACCACGGACGTACAAAAGTATAGTAACCTTAGTCCGATTTGTAAGAACCAGGTGATAGTCTCGTGGTGATTCACGTGATGAGTTTATTGGACTTCCCATCAACGACTATTTTACACTATACCTGACGTCAACTCGGGTAGTACATTATTGGGGTTGCGAGATATTTTCGAGGGCATTACATTAGTATTGTGATGATTGTGGTAGTAGTGATTGATGATAGTGATTATGGTAGTATACTATAAATTTAAACCCGGGCAACGCCGGGTAGGCTACCCCTCCTAGTAGCAAATATAGCCGATTGATTGACTTTGGCGAATAAGGAACTGAGAGGTATTACGGTTGTGGACATGTGAGGTTATTTGAATACATTAAATGGGTGCATTCGAAAGCTGAATGTGTCGGCTTTCTTTTGAGATATGCTTCATCTCCGCCCCTCGAAAAGTATAGCAAATATAGCCGATTGATTGACTTTTTCGAAGAAGGAACTGAGAGGTATTATGGTTGTGAGACGGTTGTGGACATGTTAGGTTATTTGAATGCATTAAATGGGTGCATTCGAAAGTTTAATGTGTAGGCTTCCTTTTGAGATATGTTTCAATTCCGCCCCTCGAAAAGTATAGAAAATATAGCCGATTGATTGACTTTTTCGAAGAAGGAACTGAGAGGTATGGTTGTGAGACGGTTGTGGACATGTTGCGAGGTTATTTGAATGCATTAAATGGGTGCATTCGAAAGCTGAATGTGTCAGCTTCCTTTTGAGATATGTTTCAATTCCGCCCCTCGAAAAGTATAGAAAATATAGCCGATTGACTAACTTTTTCGAATAAGGAACTGAGAGGTATTATGGTTGTGAGACGGTTGTGGACATGTTGTGAGGTTGAATGAATTAAATGGGTGCATTCGAAAACTGAATGTGTCAGCTTCCTTTTGAGATAGAGTATGTTTCAATTCCGCCCCTCGAAAAATATAGAAGATATAGCCCAGAATTTAATTTTCCGAATAAGGAATAATAAGGAACTTGGAACCAAATTCAGGTGGGTCCTTCTTTAAAGGAGTATTTTTGAGCGAGCTTTTTGGCAGAAAAATAAATTTAGAGAGCAAATTATGAGATAAAGATAATTATTTATATAAATACTAAGCAGCATCTTAGGAGCCTGAAAGGGTTAACTTGTTAAGAATATTGGAGAGCCCATGTCCGCAGCCGCTATGCTAATATATTCGAGCCGAATCAAGATTCTTTTTTAATGCAGCCTACATTTACTTAATTGTATTGCATTAGGTTAGGTTGTATAGGCTAGTTAATACAATAACATTTAGCAAAAATATATCGAAATAGAATCGTAATTACTAATTAGGTGCTAATGTCGAGGCATAGCGGCTGCGGCCGTGACTTTCCGAATATTGCTCATTCATGAACAGCAATAATGGGTGCAAAGCTACAAAACCCTATTATGAGCATGAGAGAAGCTCGCCGATCATACTAAAAGGGGATCCAATGGTACATAGAGTGGATGTTACGGTATCTATAGTTCCCGCGTAGTCTGCTATGACCAGTGGCATGAGACAGACGTGTTGACAGTGTCTTGACATTTATACCTGTGTGGTGTCAGTTCCAGCTTGCCATGCAGGATAATAATGGTACGAAAGGCAGTCCACAACTCCACCATGTGTACGAGATGCCGAGCCAGGAGGAGGATAGGCTGGGTTCCCTATTCTGCCAGTTGGACGTAAATGGAGACGGGAGGATAGACATAAAGGACCTGTCAGAGGGACTCAAGAAACTTAATGTTCCATCTTCCTATGCGGAGGTAGGAACATAAACCATTGAATCTAACCTAAATGATAATACATGTACCGATATTGCACCGTTGAAAATTTAACATTAACTTATTTACGCTGATAAAAATTAATGAAAGCAGCGGCTAGCTGCTACATTAGGCTATAGGCCTAGCCTACATTTTAGAAGTTAGCCTAGGCTAGGCTTTGTAGAGCTTACTGTACCGGTAGGCCTACAGGGCATGTATACAAGCTAGATACCGAATTAGGATAACTAGGATAAATCTACAGTTATACTACCCCTATTTTGTCGCTATTCTGTTGGTACTAATGGGTTAATATTATTAGTAGGTTAGTATGGTTTGATGATGTGCGGAAATTTATATTGGACTTGAAATAGATAGGCCTACATTGAAGTATTACAAACCTTCGCGAACCCATAAACAGGGAACGTGAGCTGGGTTTAGACCGGTCGCGTGACTGTCGAGACAGGTTAGTTTTCGGTTAGGTTAGGTTAGGCTAATGTTAAAAATACTAAAATGCGACGGTCCTCGGTATTAAACAACACTAGCCTATATCAAAGAAAAAAGAAAAAACAACAACAAATTCCCTGAAAATCTCGTAGGCCTATCTGGTTGGTGATAAATTTTTATCAAAATACGTTTTTTTTTTTCCAGTTTCCGCGTCTGCTGAACCGTCCAAAAACATGCCCCCAAATAGGCGTTTTGAAGGGGGAGGGGTTAGGTTAACTAGATTTACCGAGTCGCAAAAATTTTTTTTTTTTTGTAAAATTCAAGACAGCTAGAGCTGCCGGAAAATATTTATTTTAATAGGCCTACGCTAGGCCTACCACAAATTTACCGAGTGTTTTATATAATTGTGTTAGCCTAGGCCTACTGGCCTAGGCTATGTTCATTTGAATCAATGATAAATCTACAGTTGGGCCTATTAGGGCTTAGGCTAGCCGGTCAATTTAAAGATGATGTAATTAAATTGCTAAAAAATCGTTTCGATTGTTTTTATCTAGTTTAGAGTTGTGTAAGGGTGTTTTGATGTGTGAAAATAGGCGTAAATGCATATTTACCCATTAAACAACAATCTAAAAACACGTCCCTTCACTCGCGAAAAATAACTATTTGGCCATAACCGTTTGCCGTTGGATACAAAATATGTAGAGGGGGGGGGGCAAGCCCCCCCCCCAAGATTTATTGAAATCATCATATATTTAAACAGTAGGGGGCAAAAACCAAATTTTCCCCAACGCTTCTTCTTCTTCGCGGCGGATGTAAACAAAGCCACCCGCCTCTTGCGAGGTAGGCGATATAGAGGATTTTTTTTTTTTTTTCCAGGATCAGTAATACATTTTTACGCGCATTTAGACACATATAGGAATGAAATACATGGTATAAGGTCCTGGTACAGGGTGTCAATCCACAAAATATGAATTGTGTTATCATTATGGTTTATTACTTTGTTATCATTATAGCGCGAGGTCTAGGGGGGTCCGGGGGCATGCCCCCCAGATTTTTTTTTGAGAATTTAGGTGTCTAAAACAGTATTTCCTGCAATAAAAAAACAATCAAGATGGAAAATATGGAGACCAAAATTGTGTCAATTTAGCCTAGCCTACCTTTTTTTTTGGGGGGGGGGGGGGAGTTTCTGTTATCATTATACAAAAAGTTCATTGCGTTATCACTCAAAAAAACAGCGTCGTTTGACACCCTCATAATAATAAGGAACCTGTAGGCCACGATAAAATCGATATATGAATTTAATTACATCATCTTTATATTGTCCGGCTAGCCTACCCTTAGTTTGTCGCTATTCTGTTGGTACTAATAGGTTGATATTAGCCTATTAGACTAGGCTATAGTAGGTTAATAGACTTAGTATGGTTTGATGATCCGCGGTGCAGTGCGGAAATGTATAGGCCCTATTTGACTTGAAATAGATACATTGAAGTATTACAAACCTTAGGCAAAGTGAGGTTTGTTTACCTGGGTATAGCCTACAGTCGGTTGGGCCACGGCGTAGGCCTACTTGTTTTTTTGCCCCCTGCTGTCAATATATATGATGATGACAAATTGACAATAAGTCATGGGGGGGGGGGGGGGCAAACTGCAAAGCCCCCGCTCATGATGGGGATTTTTGTTTTCAGAGGCTTGTAATTACTTCCAAACATTATAGGCCTATAGGCCTATTGATGAAAATTAGTGACATTAGCCTAATAGGCCTATAGGCTATTTTTTTTTTTTTTTTTTTTTTTTTTTTTTTTTTTTTTTTATAAAGTTTCCGCGTCTGCTGAACCATCCAAAAACACGCTAAAAGGCGTGTTTTGAAGGGGGGAGGTGGGAGGGGTAGTATAGGGAGGCCATGGACATGGAGGCAGCTCTAAAACCTGTCCTTGGCCCCGCCCCTCAATCCTTGGCCCCGCCCCTCAAATGTACAACTATTATATTAGATTAGATTAACCTAACCTAACCCTAAAATAGCCTATAACAAGAATAACCAAAATAATATATAGGCCTATAACAAAATAAAAAATATAAAATAGGCCTACACTAAATTCGAGTGGGATCGAACACTGGTTTTCTCAGTGGAAGGCGGGAGCAATACCGACTGAGCTCAGAGCTACGGAGCGATCTGGCAGTAACGGTTTGAAGGCTATATTTAAAAACGGGGCGGGCCAAGGAAGGTGAGGGGCGGGGCCAAGGGGCCTAGATTGTCACGCATGCGCAGATGGTAAGTTTTGGAGAGGTTTTAGAGCTGCCTCCATCATACTCCATGGCCTCCCATAGTATAACTGTAGATTTACCGAATCAATATACTGTATATTGTTTGTAATTACAGTAATTAGAAATCTCGGGAAAACCTATTTTCCCCATTATCAATCAATGTTGAGACACGCCCCCCCCATAGTGATTTGAAAAGACATTAGCCTAACCTAACAACCTTACCTAACTTATCCTAGTATTATGGGTGGGGGCTGCCGCCCCCAGCCCCCCACACCCCCGCTGGTTGAGTACTAATCCCTTGGTAAAAAAAAAAAAAAAAAAAAATTGTCAATAATACAAAGGCGAAAGTAAAGTCGATGAAGTCTACGGTGTTTACTCTACAATCTTCAGCTTTGATTGTACATTGATAACGGGAAAGTACCGTATTGACAACCTTGATACGAAAATTAAATTTTAGTAGGCCTAGCATACTTTTATATTAGTTTTTTCCGAGGGTTAAACACATTTTCATATGATCTTTACTTATTCTTTACAGCTATCGATAACTGGGCGGGTGCCCAACCCCGAAAGGGGTTGAAATAGGGGAGCTATCCCCCCGCCAAAGGCGGCTTTCTAGGGCCTTTCCTAGCTGATGCTGAGAGGATTGGGTTCTAGTCATGCGGTGATGGGCTGGTCTATCAGAGTGAGAGCTGAGCAATCTCTGCCATACCCATAGCTTACTCTGACTTTTCCTTTAACTTATATATTTTCTAGATCTCAAGTGACGGCGTCTCTTCCGTGGATTGACCTCCCAATCTACCAAGATTGGAAGCCAAAGCGTCACATTTTTCCCTTGCCCCTCAACTTTCTCTTCATAATTGCTGAGGGGCACAGGGCCCTGGGTGGGGCTTTGGTTTCCCGGGCATTTCCGCACCCTCCTCAGCCCCCCGCCATGGAGTGGCTTCGGTCACCCAGGCTTTATTGTGGTCGGCGGGGGGGGTTCTGTGGGGGCACTCGGTTATGGCCTTGGAATTGCTCGGGGCCTTGGGGCTGTTCGGCCAGGCAGCTTGGGGAACAACAACAACAACCGTATTGCCAACCTTGTTACGAAAAAGACATATATTAGTACCATACTTTTTGGTGACTGGACGACTCGGCCCATGGGACAACTCGGCTCGGACAGCTCGGCCCACTTTTGGACAACTCGGCCACGACGGCGAGACAGCTCCTTACCTTTTGATACCTTTTGATGTGTTCGCCACTCTTCTAGCGGCACCAAGGAGCGCGACACCCCTCGTTATGGGTGGTGATTTGGTGCAGTAGACTGTTTGAAGCGACAGCTCGCTCCCTTGCGAGGATGGGCGCGTCTGGCACTTTTTGCAGTTCGACATCTAGGGCTCTCTTGAAGTTGTCTAACGAGATGTCCCTCATGTCTCTTACTCGCCGTGGGAGTTTGTTGAAGAGACGTGGGCCTCTGTGTGATAACCAGCCCTCTCGCAGAGAGCCCATAGCACCCCTGTTATTCATCCGGGGGATTTCGCATTCCCAGCCTCTCCTATCACTGAATTTCATGACTATCGGAGTATGTAGGTTTGCTACTAAACCCTCTGCGATTTTCCACGTGTATATTATTTAATAAATTATTTCTAATAGGGCAGCGAAAGAGGTCTTTAATATTATTTTTTTGGTAAGATCCTATGTAGCAGGAGTCACCGTATTTTGTTTGCCCATTAACTAAGGATCCTTATTTATATCCTCATATCTCTTAGTTATTTTCTTCACTTACCTCAACAATACTAACCCCGATAGCTGGGGAGGGTATGAAATATATCAGGGAAAGATAGGGGTTGAAACACTGCGATTAACTAGAATATAGCCATCTTGATTGGGCGGGTGCCCAACCCCGAAAGGGGTTGAAATAGGGGGAGCTATCCCCCCGCCAAAGGCGGCTTTCTAGGGCCTTACCTAGCTGATGCTGAGAGGATTGGGTTCTAGTCATGTGGTGATGGGCTGGTCTATCAGAGTGAGAGCTGAGCAATCTCTGCCATACCCATAGCTTACTCTGACTTTTCCTTTAACTTATATATTTTCTATTTCTCAAGTGACGGCGTCTCTTCCGTGGATTGACCTCCCAATCTACCAAGATTGGAAGCCAAAGCGTCACATTTTTCCCTTGCCCCACAACTTTCTCTTCATAATTGCTGAGGGGCACAGGGCCCTGGGTGGGGCTTTGGTTTCCCGGGCGTTTCCGCACCCTCCTCAGCCCCCCGTCATGGAGTGGCTTCGGTCACCCAGGCTTTATTGTGGTCGGCGGGGAGGGTTCTGTGGTGGCACTCGGTTATGGCCTTGGAATTGCTCGGGGCCTTGGGGCTGTTCGGCCAGGCAGCTTGGGTAACAACAACAACAACAACCAAGCCAAGACGTTGTGTATCCTTGCTTGTGATTGGTTGTTGACTATCGTGACGTCATCAGCCAAGGCGGGCCTCAGCGATGACGTCATTCCAGCCCTCGGCCAACATGTCGTCATTACACCCGTATATTTTAACACCCGCTTAATCTTACACCCGGTTAATTTTACATCAGCGGTGTACCTGTTTCACACAACATGTATTATAATGTCATTAGTGCACTGTGTAATTTGCGTCTTGATATTCAGTGTTTCTATTTATCAATACTAATTAGTATTCACCCCCCCCCCCCCACCCGTATTTGGCTCGTGAACGGTAAGGTTAATCTGCGAGAGCGGTATCGTCCCAAGATGAACTGATATACCGGTACTGTATTGGTAATTATAGGGAATAGGCTCGCACCCTTATTTTTCATGTTTTTTTCCTCCAGATTTTGAGAAATGAGTGTATTCATGGTCTTAGTTATAATGCCAATGTTGGATACACGATGGGTTGAGGGGGGCTTTGCCCCCCCTCACCCCCCCCCCCCCCATGAATTATTGAAATCGTCATCTATGTTGCCAGTAGGGGGTAAATATTGATTATACTGCATAAAGAAGGCGTTTGTAAACAGTGAGGATGTCCGAAAGAGTTCTGAGATTGATTAGAATGGGCGTTTTTTCGGTCAATATTAAGGAGGCGGACCACAGTTATTTTCAAGGATTTTATTTTTGTGGATTTGTTATTTATATGATTTATAAGGTTTCTATAATAAAATTTGTTCATAGAAATTAGGGAAAATATCAAGGAAACTGGCCAACTTTTATTTCGTGATTGGTTTTTTTTTTTTGGTTTTAGCTAGTTTTCATCATTATACAGTGGTTGTCATTAAGAATCTCCGGAAAAAACGTTTTCCCCATTATCCAACAATCTTAAGATACGGCCCCCGATAGTGGGGAGGGCTATGAAGTGCAGTACAGGGAAATTGGGGGTTAATATTAGCGTAACCTAACAACCTTACCTAACTTAACCTAGTATATTAGGTGGGGGATGCCGCCCCCACACGCCCGCTGGTTTGGTATTTAATTAATAAAAGATTGACGGTCGCCAAAAGAGGTAATTATAAGAGTGAGAGAACTCTATTTCTTATTGCTAATCTGCCAACCTCTGCGTCATATGAGTCTGAAGGGGTTAAGTGGGCTAAGAGTTGTTGTTGTTCCCTAAGCTGCCTGGCCGAACAGCCCCGAGTCCCTGAGGAAGGCCATGGCCACGATCGGGCTTTCCCACAGAGCTCTCATTGAGTGTAGATTGTGTTGTTGGCATAAGTGGTTGTGTGAAATGCAGTCTTCTATGATATGTTTAATGGTATTGGGTGCTGTGTTACATCCCGGGCAGGCGTCGACAACGGAGTCATCCAGTCTCTTCTGATAGCTCAGGAGAGCTGGATGGTGTCTAAGAGTTAGACACCATCTAAGAGTTAAGAGTTGTTGTTCCCCAAGCTGCCTGGCCGAACAGCCCCAAGGCCACAACCGAGTGCCCCCACAGAACCCTCCCCGCCGACCACAATAAAGCCTGGGTGACCGAAGCCACTCCATGGCGGGGAGCTGAGGAGGGTGCGGAAACGCCCGGGAAACCAAAGCCCCACCCAGGGCCCTGTACCCCTCAGCAATTATGAAGAGAAAGTTGAGGGGCAAGGGAAAAATGTGACGCTTTGGCTTCCAATCTTGGTAGATTGGGAGGTCAATCCACGGAAGAGACGCCGTCACTTGAGATCTAGAAAATATATAAGTTAAAGGAATAGTCAGAGTAAGCTATGGGTACGGCAGAGATTGCTCAGCTCTCACTCTGATAGACCAGCCCATCACCACATGACTAGAACCCAATCCTCTCAGCATCAGCTAGGAAAGGCCCTAGAAAGCCGCCTTTGGCGGGGGGATAGCTCCCCTATTTCAACCCCTTTCGGGGTTGGGCACCCGCCCAAGAGTTAATCAACATGGCTAAATTGCAGATAATGTTTCAACATCACTTTTTCTTTGATATAATTCATGCCCTCTGCACCTATATAGGTTATTATTGACGAGGTAAGTGAAGGAAATAAGTCTGTATTGAGGATATACATTAAAGATTCCGTGGACCGTGGTAAACGTAGCCTAGGCTTGGACCCAAATAACGGCGGTATAAAACCCTTACCCTTGGTGTACTGGAGAATAATGGTCTGCAGCCAAATTAACACAATGCCGCTGGAAGCTCCGTTCGTAATCCCGTTAAATAGAAGATGTTGTAGGTGTTTTCATAAAGCAAAAACACTTCACTATTCATTGAACAACAGTTCCACCATTTCAAATATGGCCGACTGGCCAGACTCTGAGAGATTATAAACACCAAGGATAATAAATGAATCAATGTGACGTCGTAGAGGGATTGAGAAACAAAAGAGGCTCATTATATGGACTGACGTGTATTTCTACATCCGTTAAAATATCGCGAGAATTTATGACGTCACCGTCTAGACAGTGACGTACTCCCACAACAACCATTCATATGCCATCATCGCTCGTGACGTCACACCCAGTTTATTGACCAATAGAATATCAGTATACAACTCGACTCGCCTCCACTCGTCGTCCACCAGCTGAGCTGGGAAATTGTAGAAAGTGAGTCCACAGATGCCCTCTAATTATTCATTTACCAAGTATATTTTCAATTTATAGTATACTACGAAGCAACATACATAATGAGCAGTGGAGAAAGTGCAGAGGAGAGCTAGCAAGCTAGTACCAACGTTGAAGAATAAGATAGTGTCAGGAAAGTATGATGAGGATGTGTGTGAAGGTATCTTCTTGATGCGGGAGGGAACAAGAACGAGAGGACACTCTAAGAAAATTTACAAAGAAAGAAATAGGCTTGAGAAGGCAAAGAACTCATTTTGTGATAGAGTGGTAAATGAGTGGAACGCACTGCCCCAGTATATAGTCGATTCCGAATCAATAAGGGAGTTTGTAAGTAAGCTTGATAGAGCATGGGGAAGACAAGATTTGAAGTTTGATTATAAAACAAATATACAGAATAGTAAAAATGTTGCGTCTGCTACCGCCGCCGCCAACACCGTGAACGACCGCAGCAGTGCAAGTACTGTTACTGAGCTGGATACACAGGCCTAGTTTGCCTTTTTCCAGAGGATCTACTGTAAGAAACTGTAAGAAATAATACATACCAGTATATATGTACAAACAACAAATATGCTATAACACTGCCCAGTTCTTGAGATATAATGTATACCGTTACGCAGGATTATATATATTTTTTTTTTTTTAGTATAACTAAATAAGTTGGTCACCAATTATTTTGCAATATTTGAAAACAAATATGGATTTTATATGCTCTAAACATCATATGAATATGTGTTTTAAGCCTCGGCAAAACCTAATAAAAATATATGGTACTAAAATGGAATTTTTTCGTAACATGGTTGTCAAAACCTTCCTATAGACGGCACCGATTCGTACACACACCATTTTCACCTGTCTCCCGAGGTCTGTCCACCAGCTTTTTAGTCAACACTAACTCCACCTGCCCATCTCTGTTGAAACTACAGGTGTTCATTTCCACAGCTTTGCGCATCACGTCACGAGACACTACTGGGTTCCTATTGTTTTTTTTGTGAACACGTCATTATAACGCATATGCTACGTCACGCTCTGGTCACGCATACTCTCGGCAGCCAATCGCTCCGGTATAATATGTTCATTACGTCATTGCAATCGGCCAATCACAGATACCCACCTTGATTTACCTGAAAATTGCCAGTCGAGTCATGGCGGTAGAATGCAAAGGATGTTCACCTCTGCCACACTGTATTATTGTAGACACTACACAAAATAATACTGCTGCCCTGAAAGTATTCACAGAACATGAGTGTTTGCCGACTGATGTGACGTGTAAGAGGTAAGATTTTTTCGCATTGGTTTAAACTTCCGGAAATTATGGGTAATAAATACCACGTACTGAGTACTATGAATCCGCTGTACCTGGCATGCAAGTGCTACTTTAGTAGCCCACGTACTGAGTACTGTACTATGAATCCGCTGTAGCTTGTATGCAAGGGCTAGTTTAGTATACCACGTACTGAGTACTATAAACTTCCTGATATCGTTCTTGCAGGTAGGTCTTTTTACAGCTACAAAGTAAAAAGACCTACCTGCAAAAACGATATCAGGAAGTTTAGCTTCCCCTATAGATGTATTGACAAATGGAATGGGCTGGAGGAGGAGGTGGTAGGGGCAAGGAACATCCATATTTTCAAGAAAAAATTGGATAAAAAGTAGACTGAGAGACGGGACAACACGAGCTTAGCTCAACTCCTGTAAACTACAATTAGGTAAATACAATTAGGTAACTATGAATCCGCTGTACCTGGCATGCAAGGGCTAGTTTAGTATCCCACGTACTGGGTCTAGGTTAGGTTAGGTTGGGTTGTTTGGTTAGGTTAATATACTAGGTCTCAGAAACAAGATTCGTAGTTGCGATAGTATTTACAGATACGCCCGAATACTAAATGGGCGGTGGCCCAACCGCCACGGCACCGGTAAGGGTTCGTGTTGTATCCCACGTAGGCCTACTAGGTACTACGGACACATTGTAGGCGTTGGGTGTGGATTAGGCTTGTATCCAATGTACTAGCTAGGTCTATGTTACTGGATATTTATGATTTAAATAAGTGCTACGTTTTCGATAAATCTGGTTATATGGCTTTGCAATTAGGGAAATCATGAGCCGATTGCCGACATTTTGTTAGTCTTTTTCGATTCTCAAAATACGATCCAAGTTTTGCCAAAAATTGCCTCGGGTTTTCCAAAATTATGCTTTTTGGAGTTTGCAATTTAGGGAAACCTAAGCCAAAATTCTAAATTAGGTTACTGTAATTTGTTTACTCTTAAAATTCGCAAAATCCGAGCCAAGTTTTGCCAAAACTTGGCTCGGGTTTTCCAAAATTCGGGTTTTATGGCTTTGCAATTTCGGGAAACCTGAGCCAAATTTCGAAATGAGGTTACTGTAATTTTCTTGTCTACAAACTCTCAAAATCCGAGCCAGCTTTGGCCAAAACTTGGCTCGGGGTTTCGAAATATTGGGTTTTAGGCCTTTGAAATACCTTAAAAC
Source organism: Paralithodes platypus (assembly GCA_032716605.1). NCBI lineage: Eukaryota > Metazoa > Arthropoda > Malacostraca > Decapoda > Lithodidae > Paralithodes > Paralithodes platypus. The sequence continues at coordinate 33,743,404 of CM064552.1, read as the reverse complement.
CCAAGCCAAGTTTTGCTAAAGTACGTTTTAATAGCCGGTTTACGCATTTAACCCCTCATTTTCCCTGTACTTCATAGCCCTCTATCTAGCCCACTATCGGGCGGCGTGTCTTAAGATCGTTGTATAATGGGGAAAACGGTTTCGCCGAGGGTTGTAATTATTTCCAAACACTATACAGCAGGGTCCCGCATAAAACACTATACAGCAGGGTCCCGCATAAAACACTATACAGCAGGGTCCCGCATAAAACACTATACAGACACTATACAGCAGGGTCCCGCATAAAACACTATACAGCAGGGTCCCGCATAAAACTATACAGCAGGGTCCCGCATAAAACACTATACAGCAGGGTCCCGCATAAAACACTATACAGCAGGGTCCCGCATAAAACACTATACAGCAGGGTCCCGCATAAAACACTATACAGCAGGGTCCCGCATAAAACACTATACAGCAGGGTCCCGCATAAAACACTATACAGCAGGGTCCCGCATAAAACACTATACAGCAGGGTCCCGCATAAAACACTATACAGCAGGGTCCCGCATAAAACACTATACAGCAGGGTCCCGCATAAAACACTATACAGCAGGGTCCCGCATAAAACACTATACAGCAGGGTCCCGCATAAAACACTATACAGCAGGGTCCCGCATAAAACACTATACAGCAGGGTCCCGCATAAAACGAGAAATTGGTCGATAAACGAGGCCGTTCTATGCGATTTCGTTCTATGTGAACACAGCATTTTGGTGGCCCAATATGGTCAATGTTCACTGTAAGCGTAAATTTCCGTCAGGAGCGTACGATATTTCTTACGTTTTGTACGATATTTCGGCGCTCTATATATATTTCCGTCAGGAGCGTACGATATTTCGTACGTTTTGTACGATATTTCGGCGCTCTATATGAGAACTCCTCGGATTTGCCCCACTTTGGCGGCGGACTCGTTTTATGTGATCACATTCGTTCTTATCGAAAATTAAATCTTAATATTTTAGGTCGGTCGTTTTAATCGAGACTCGTTTTATCTGAACACGTTTTTATGCGGGACCCTACTGTATATTGATGAAAACTAACAGGGAAAAATAAAAAATCCATGGGAAAATTAGTGACCATCTTATTTAGTTTTTCCTTTTTTTTTTTTAGGTTTTTAGGCTAGGCTATTTTGTTTTTGTGGTGCGATTTTAGCTTACTATAGGGGCGCGCATTTGACAGGTACAGTTGGTCAAAGTTCCAGCTGACCCACCCTTGCTCTGGGGCTCGCAGAATTAGCTGGCAATACTGGTGTAGTTGCCAATCAGTGGATATAATAACTTGAATATTTAAGCAAATCTACGAACTTTGGGTGAATGTTCGTGATCATACATAGCGATGTATGCATTTTTATTTGAGATAGGCTTACTTTCCCTTGTTTAGTATATGTTCTAACAATGATATAGCCGAAATCAGATCTTCTACCAATCCCAATCTTTGTAAGACACATCTCCTTCCTATAGTACACCAGTATTGCCAGATATTTCTGCGAGCCCCAGAGCGAGGGTGGGTCAGCTGGAACTTTGACCAACTGTACCACCATGGAATACAGATTTGTTTTCGGTTTCCACGCATCCAACACAAAGCTACACCCTGACTGCTCGAGAACTGTTGCTCTTCGCCGCCGTGCTGTCAATACTCAACGTCGACATAAATCCCTGCAGAACTGGATCTCCATTAAACGTGCTATGGCTCATGCTAAGAAGGTTCTCCGAAAAGCATGCGTGTCCTTCTGGAGGCTATACTGTTGCAAATTATCACCTGATACACCTCCTTCTACAGTGTGGCGCATGTTTAATGGCATCAATGGGAGGCCTACCTTTTCGTTGTATCCGTTGGTTGATAACAGACGTATCTGCCAGTCACCAGAGGACCGGGCCCGTGCTATTGCTGATCATATTCCTATAATTGTGGCTCAAGCCCAGGATGAGGTGCTTACAGCAATGGCCCTCAACTCTCCAATGGATACTCCCTTTACCCATGATGAACTTTTTTTTGGCTTTGCACACCCTCCCAAGTAGCAAAGCAACTGGTGGTGATCAGGTGCCATATGAATTTATTAAGCATCTCCTTAGCTGCCTAGCACCTTTTACCCCCTACTATTACGACTGGTTAACTCTTCATAGGACCTTAAGCTGTTACCGCCGCCATGGACCCGGGGAATCATCTTGCCTTTCCTGAAGCCTGGTAAGGACCCGTCTGCTCCATCATCTTATCGGCCAATCATTCTTCTGTCCACACTTAATAAGCTTATGGAGAAGATGGTGCTTCGTCGACTGCAGTGGTTTCTGGAACACAATTCTATAATCCCATCATACCAAGCTGGATTCCGCCCCTCCTGTTCCACTGTTGACCACGTCCTAAACCTGGAGCAGGCTATTTTAACTGCGCTATCTCATAAGCGTACTACCATTGTTGTGTACCTCGACTTGTCTACTGCCTTTGACAGTGTGCCTCATCTTCTCCTTATGATGAAATTGGCCAAACTGGGAGTTAGTGGGACGATGCTCTCTTGGCTCCAATATTTTTTAACATCCAGGACGGGACGGGTGTTTCTTCAAGGTGCCTTCTCCTCAGACGTGGTTTATGGTGTTGGTGTTCCGCAGGGCTAAATCCTCAGTCCATACCTATTTGATTCCTACCTACTATTGGTTTCAGAGGCCGTGTTATACAGTTTTTTGGGAATAACTTATTAAGGGTAGAATGTAGAGTTAGGGCGTACCGCCAGCCTTGTGTACACTACGCGGACCGGTGTCGGGACGCTTGCCATCATGTTCTCGTCTATTTTGACTGCCTTTGGATACAGTAAACTCTCTTGTCTGGCGTGTTTAAGCTTGACAAAATCGTGTCTGGCGCCATAAACTATAAGATACCAAAGCTCTCGTCTGGTGGCAAAAATTCGTAATTGGCGGGTGGCCAAGAGACGAAAATACCCGAGCGGCGAATTGACCCGAGCGCATAGGCTATCTCTCTGCACTTGTCGGTCGTGATAAAGTTACTCTACTCTCTTACCAGTTTCCGTTCGACCTTGACTGTATCATTTATTGCTCGCTCTCTCCATCGATTCATCATACTGTACAGTATATGGATAATGGTAGCTGTGGGACCAAGTGGTGATGCAGTTGTTCGTGATGGAGGGCCACCTGAAAAACCCAAAGTGGAAAAGGACATTCGCAATTTTAGGAAGATGCGCAGAACAAGAAATATACTTAACTTACCTTGCATCACGTTTTATGCCTTTGTGAGTGATATATTATAATGTAAAACTTGCAAAATATTAACTGAAACAATACAATCCCAAGTGGCAGTATTTTACGTTCATAACCTTAAAAGAACTTAACAAAACTTAGAACTTAAAAGAACATGGTTCCGGTTCGCCAGGAATGTACATTTGGCGGCAAGAAGGATAATGCGACTTAAACCAAAATGGCGACGTGTCTATATCAACGATCCCAGCTTTGAAGGCTTTTTGAGGCAAGCCATGAGGACTGAGGACCTTAGATAGCTGACTAGGGAGGACCTTAGGGCCCAATGTAGCTATCATGGTAAAGAGGAGACGAATAATGAGGGGACAATGACGAGAGAAACAATAATGATGCGGACACCCAGTAGTAGGACAAAGCAAACAAACAATATAGGCCTAGGCCTAATTAAATAAAACACTTTAAAATCTTTCTGGTGAGGCTTAATATCCTTTAATTATTTCAATTGGCACGTACTATAGTTAGTGCATTCAGAAATTTGTGATTAAAAATACGAAAAAGGGTAAAATAGGCTAACTTAGGGGTGACCAAAGACTACCATAATTTTTTCCCATTTAATTTTCAATGTGTGTCTGGCGAAATCGCGATTGGCGCCGTTTTTTCAGACTAGTAAGAATGCCAAATAAGAGAGTTTACTGTACAATAATATGTTGAGGGGGGGGGGCTTTGCCCCCCCTCACCCCCTCCATGGTGGGTATGGAATCTAACTCAGATTAATTTAGAAATCTTCGTCTTATGGAATCTGTAATTGCCCCCTCCGATGACGACCCCTGCGAGAATTTGGACTGCCTCAAGGACCCTTCCCATGATGCCAACAGTGCCTGAGTTCCCCACTCAGGCATGGCACCCACAGACCTTGGCAAACCTCCTAAGGATACTGTGACGAATTCTCCATCGTCGGGTAGTGAGATCAATCAGGTGATCTCCCCGGCATCAATTCCTATGCAATGTACTGCCTCTGTAGCCAATATTAGTGATGTCAACCCCACAGTCTCGACTTTAACTTCTAAATTACCCGATTACGATTCTAGCCTTAGCCTACCTCTTCATTCCATTGACAACCTTAATGAAGAAGCTCGAATGCCCTCAGCTGACACCCCTACGGATGCTTCTTGTATCCCTGACCCGTCTGTGACTACATCTGTTACCATCTTCCCTCCGGATGCAGGATCTACTATCTCAATTAAACCTGCTTCTGTACCTCCACGATCTCAACGGACCATTGATGCAGGTACAGGAAAAGTCCTTGCCGGTATTTCCTCTGCCATTCACACGCTTCAACCGCTCGTACCATCGCACAACCGACAAAGGCGTAAGCGTAACACGTGTACCCCTGCTTCGAAGGACACTTATAACGCTATGTTCAGTCCCCCTGATTGGTCACGGTTTTTCACGGTCTCTGGTGAACCTATGGATGATTTTAGTCTATACGATACTCTCGCACAAGATATTGGTGACTTCACCATGCATGCTGTTGGTTCGGCCAAGTGCATGATTGAGGTGAAAACACAGGAGCAATCAGAAGCCTTACAAGCCTACCTCGACACCCCCAACGACAGATACACAGGTAATCCAGATGAATACCTGAATCAGTGTAGTGGCACGGTTGTGCTCCCTTCCGACTTCGAATTTGAAGATCAAAGCTTTACAGACTCAACCCATCGTATCTTAAAATGATTGCAAAGAACTGACCCCACTGTTGTTAAAGTGGACACTTATACTGCTCCTCAGCGTGGAAATCGGCCCCCACTACGCATTGTCAAAATATATTTTAAGCGCCATGACCTCCCTATGCAGGTCTCCAACTGCAAGTACGAAGGTATGTTAACCAGCCGAGACAATGCACAACTTGCTGGAAGCTTGGGCATTCAACCCCACGGTGTCGGGCTCTCAATGCTCGTTGCTTAATTTGCGGCTCAGAACAACATGCTCTCAACAATTGTCAAGCCAGCGTGCCCCGTTGTGCAAATTGTGACGGGTCCCACAAAGCCAATGACAGAACATGCCCGCACTTTGCGTTTCATCGTGAAGTATTACATTTACAGGCCACAAAAGGACTCCCCTTCCGGTCTGCTGCAGCACAATTAAGGCAGGAAGGTAAATCTCCTCCATATAGACGGTATGAATCAACTACACCCGCTGACCACCAGCATCCAGAGCAGCCTCCGGCACCACCTATCAGCCCACAACATTACCCCACCAATCATACCTTCCGTTTAGTTCATCTTAACTCCCCGGACTTATCCACCTCTAACAGGTTCGAGGGATTTACTAACTTGACCGATGATACTGAGTTTTGGAACATGACTACCGAAGAGAACCTCATGGAATGTAACACAGTACCAGATATAGAGACTTCTCCCCCATCTCACTCCACCCAGTCGCAGCCTCGGAAAAAGCGTAAGGTTGCAAGTCCTATCCAGTCATTATCCCGGACCTCAAAACTCGGCTCCACCACACGGAAGTGGGTTATGCCTACCCACGATCCGGACTGTGGCTGCCATAATTGCGGCCGATTCTTTCTACTTCAGCACAAGACTTCTACCCGAACAGTACTCAACGAACATCTTCACAAATTTCTTTCCAAGCGAGCTCCAGCAGAAGCTGCTCAAATTCACACTACTCCTTGTTATTGTGTCACCCATATTTGTGAATCTGATCCCACACCCAAGGAATTGATGCAGAGATTCCTGAATGACAATAACCTGTTGGATTCTGACTCGACTAATATAGAGCTATCACAATCCCGCTTTGATGTTCACCAACCTCCTGTCAATGTCCGTACCACCCTCACCACGCCTGATCCTCCTTGTACCCTTGAGCGACATGTTCCGTCAGCCGCTCCCCACTGCTCCCAAACCTAGGGACATTCCCCCACGAACTCCTGATAACCCTACGATACCATCATCGGACGAACCTTCGATAAAGACTCATCATACCACGAGCCCCACACAATCTCCTGTATTGATATGTCTCACCAATATCCCATCTGACAAATGTGGATGTCCAATTTGTTTCCGTAATTACATAGCACCCCATATCAGTGACACGGATCCCTGCTTCCTTGCTCGGACGCAGGAATTTGTCACCACACATAAACTTCCCCCTAACCCTGATAAAGATGTTACCTCCGCTTATCTATTTATGAACACTCTGCGCCAAAAACTCCTCCACTCCCCCACCCTTGTTCCTAAACTAGTCACACAATTCACAGCTATTTCTGAAAATATTACAGACCTTACATCTACCCCTTCACCTCCATCCATACAACCCTCTCCACACTCACAACCTTTTACCAGACTCTCTTCAAGAGACCACTATTGTCGATGACTCTGACAATCCTATTCTTGATGGCATATAACATTTTGCAATGGAATATAAACGGATACCAAACTCGCCTCCGTATGGGAGAATTACAACGATTACTTAAATTATATTCACCATTATGCATTTGCCTCCAACATGTAGGCAATTTTGTTGTCCCCCCCCCCCCAGGCATTATAATGTTGCTGCTAGCTCCCCTATAACCCCTTCACATCTCCGAACGGCCATCCTTGTGCACTATAAGTGCGTATTTGTTCCTGTCACCCTTGACCTCAACACTTTTCAAACAACTGCCTTCTCCATTTCATTACCAAACCTTCCTTCCTTGACTGTTTCCTCCTCCTACAATCAACCCTCCTGTCATTACAATGCTTCAAACCTTCATCAAATAGTACAACAACTGACCCCACCGTACCTTATTCTGGGCGACTTTAACGCACACTCTCCCCTTTGTGGCAACCCAAACACAGACACCCCAGGCGATAAAATTGAAAAATATCTCCTTAATTCTACTCTTTGTTGTCTCAACTTGGACACCCCCACCTACAGATCTGCTACCCACTGTACATTTTCCGCTGTCGATCTTTCCTTTGCCTCGGATGACGCAGCTCCCCTATTTGACTGGTCAGTTTTACAGGATCGCTTCTCCAGCGACCACTACCCTATACTCCTTAAGTATTTGTGCCCTGCATCCTCCACTCGAATATCAAGTTATAATCTCTAAAGCCGATTGGACGTCTTATACGCACTCCTCTGCAGACGTTTCGGACTTCTCCCCTACCTCTTCCCCTGCACACAATTTTGATTATTTTTCATACTTCCTCAACTCCATTGCTCGCAGTCATATCCCGCTTACCTCCTCGCTGACGCACCCTCGCCAGGTGCCTTGGTGGACACCCACTCTAGCCCAAACGATAAAATTCAAGCATCGTGTGGAACGCCTTCTCAACGCCTTCCTGGCCCGGATGGATTCTTGTACGCTCTCATCCGTCACCTCCATCCACGTGCGCTACAACATCTTTTACAACTGTACAATCAGTTGTGGATAAGTAACTACTTCCCACCGTCTTGGCGGCTATACCCGTACCGAAGCCTGGCAAAGATCATAGTCTTCCCACAAATTACAGACCGATTCTACTTACCTCATGCCTCTGCAAATTAATGGAAAAAATTATCAATCCTCGACTATTACATTACGCTGGGTCACATGCCCTACTATCCCCACATCAGAATGGTTCCCGCCCTGGCCGTTCTACACTGCACTCACTTATTCGCCTTGAACACCAAATACGTGATGGGTTCTCCAAGAACCAACCTACAGTGGCAATATTTTTTGACACAACATGGAGACACTGGATTTTAAAATATTTACACGATTCTGGCATGCGGGGTCCTCTTTCCTGCTTTTTACAACATTTTCTCTCTAACCGTACATTCCAGGTAAAAAATAATGGTCTCCTGTCGGAAATTATGTCACAAATTAATGGAATACCACAAGGATATGCCCTTAGCAGCTTACTCTTTATTATGGCGATCAATAGTGTCATACGCAGCCTCCCACCTGACATATCGTATAGCTTGTATGTATTTACCTAATTGTAGTTTACAGGAGTTGAGCTAAGCTCGTGTTGTCCCGTCTCTCAGTCTACTTTCATCCAATTTTTTCTTGAAAATATGCATGTTCCTTGCCCCTACCACCTCCTCCTCCAGCCTACTGTATTCCATTTGTCAATACATCTATAGGGGAAGCTAAACTTCCTGTTATCATTCTTGCAGGTACAGTAGGTCTTTTTACATTGTAGCTGTGGCCTCTAGTTATTCCTGTATCCATAATTATTATATCCTCCCTATCCAGCCTCTCCAGCCCTAGGGTGCATTTGTACATCATTATCATGTCTCCCCTCTCTCTCCTCTCTTTTAGACTCGGTAGATTTAATTTGTCTAGCCTCCCTTCATATGGCAGTTCTCTGAGACTTGGAACCAATCTAGTAACTGCTCTCTGGATTCTTTCTAACTTGTGAATATGCTTCTTAAGATGCGGGGACCACACCACTACTGCATACTCCAATCTTGGTCTAATCATACTTTTTATAATTTTCGCTAACATGTTCTCATCCAAGTAGTTCAGAGCAACTTTCATATTCCCGGCCATTGCATACATTCCGCTAAAGAGCTTGTTAATATGTTTCTCTGGCGACAAGTTATCTTGTATAATCAACCCTAAGTCCTTTTCTTTTTCGGCCTTGCTAATTATATTATCTCCCATCCTATACAGTCAGGACCCCCAATTTGTGAGAATAGGGGTGACAGGAGGCATCGCGTATTGTGGAACTAACTTTAAATGGGAATAATTAGATTGGGTGACATCTCTCAATTATGGCCTATTTTCGAAATTTTTGGCCCTATTTTCGACATTTTTGGCTCTACAGTACAGTCTATATCTTATATATAAGAAGAACAATGAATACAAATATGAAACCTTACCTTAAAATTAGTAGTAGATAGGCTAGAACTAGGACCGTAGGACTTCACAATTTTCTCCAACTTCTCCCTCCCTGACCAAATCGTACGAACAGTTTACTCTGACAAGCCTATTGCACAGTTTCCTTCTCCCTTTTTCTTGCGATCCAACACTTCCACCTTCATTTTGTGTGTTATCTTATATTGGTGTGGCATGGCGAAAAAAGTGGCAGGCACTACAAATGTTTGGTCACTCCGCACGGCTATGAGCGCTTGAGCGGGACTGTGGGAGGGAGGGAGGCAGGGTAAGCGGGAGGGAAGGAAGGCGTATGCCCGTCTTCTTCTCTTTTCGGAGCTACGCCTGGGCCTCGCGAAACGTAGACGTGCTCGCGTATCAAGCGGGAATAGCGGATTTGGCCCCTTAGCTCTCGATTCGTGTATTGTGGTACCACTTCGCGTAATTAACCCTCCAGCCCCGGCTATGTATTATATATATATTCCTCGAAACCCGGGTGTTTTGGCCGAAAAACGTCTAGGCTAGGCTACCGTATATTCGTTAATCAGACTGCTTCCCGCATTCCCGCGCATCCCCAAGCGTAGCTGTGTTATTTACCTGTAGAATGGCATTAAGTAGAGCTCTCTAAGTCAACTGGTTGAGCTGTGATGATGATTTCATTGGAGATAACTTTATGGCCAAAACAGCCACTTTACACCACTTTTCGATACTTAACAACAACATACAGGCACACACGAACAAGCGACGCTCTCCTTCTTGTGGCCGGAGATGCGGGGCGACGGTCCAGCCGGCTGTTGTTTACATGCGTCGGACCGACGCCTCGCACACGAAGCTCACAGGCTTTCAACCACTGGGCGTTCAAGATACCATCCGGGTACCTGTTATATGCTTTTTTATGGGCGTTCAAGAGCCCTTCCGTGGTGAGAGGGTTAATGTTTAATTAATTAATGTTATTTTCGAGGGGTAACTCGTGTATTAGGGTTTTCGTGCATTGTGGAATCGTGTATTGGGGGTCCTGACTGTATTCCCAATTTGGTCTATTCACACTTCTTCCCATATTTAACACATGACATTTACTTATATTAAATTTAATTTTCCACTTGGTGCTCCATTCGTTTATTTTATCTAAATCCCCTTGCAGCTCCTCACAACTACTTTTATTTGTTATTTGTCTCATAATTTTTACGTCATCTGAAAACATTGACATGTAGGAGTTTATGCCTATCGGCAGGTCATTCACGTACCGGTACATAAGGAACATGAGAGGTGCCAACACAGATCCCTGTGGCACACCACTTTCAACTTTCCGCCACGATGAGTAAGTTCCTCTAATGTTGGTCCTCATTTCTCTATCTGTTAAATAGCTCTCCATCCATTTCAGCAAACTCCCCCTGACACATCCTATCGTCTCAAGCTTAGATAACAATCTCCTATGTTGTACCTTATCGAATGCTTTGGAAAGGTCTAAGTAGACGCAGTCCACCCATCCGCCTCTTTCTTGCAGTACATCTATCACCCTACTGTAGTAACATAGCAGACTGGTAACACAAGATGTCCCTTCTCTGAATCCAAATTGCTTTGGCGTTATTATCTTCTTTCTCTCCAAATTTGTTATCCATCTCTTCCTAATTAGCTTTTCACAAATCTTGCATACAATACTAGTAAGTGAAACTGGTCTATAGTTTAGAGGGTCCTCAGGGTTTCCATTCTTATAAATCGGAATGATATTAGCTCTTTTCCATTCAACAGGAACCTGTCCTTTATCTAAGGAAGCTTGAATTATGTCCCTCACTGGCTCCACTAATTGCTCTGCACACTCCTTTAAAACCCAGGCAGGCACTTCATCCGGTCCCATAGCTTTCCTTACTTCAAGTCCTCTCATCGCAGATAACAGCTCATCTCTAGTTATTTCAATCTTGCTAAGACCACTCTCCATTACTCCCGCCTGTGGTTCGTCAAAACTTTCCTCTCTAGTAAAAAACGACCCCAATTTGTTATTCATTACCTCGCACATGTCCGATACATTTTCATACGTCCTAGCATCTACTCTTAATTTAGTAATTTGTTTCTTTACCTTCAACTTACTGTTTATATATTTATAAAACAATTTAGGGTCACTTTCACATTTATTTACTATGTTCTTCTCATAGTTCATTTTAACTTGCCTAATTATGTTAACATATCTATTCCTCTCCTGTTTATATTTATTCCGATTACTCTCAGTGTTCCTTCTTCTTAAATCTAGCCCAAGCTGCATCACGCCTACCCAAAGTTCTTTTGCATTTCAAATTAAACCATTCTTTCTGCTTAGTAAAATTTCCAGTTTTATATCTTGGGACAAACAGATTGGTTCCTTCTCTAGCCTATAAATTTTGAGGAACCTACTATATTTACCTTGTACATCTTGTTCCTTCAAAATAAGATCCCAATCTACTCCCTCTAAATATCTTTTCAAGGATACATAATCAGCTTTACTATAATTTAATCTGTCATTTATATAGCTATTGTCTAATCTATTGGCATTACTCGAGATCAACTTCCATTTCAGTAATAGGTGATCACTTTTGCCTACAGGACATAGATAGTTTATATCACTAATTTCGTGAGGATCTTTTATAAAAATCAGATCGAGTTTAGAAGGTTCGTTATTACCCCTAATTCTAGTATTCTCCTTCACATGTTGTGCAAGTACATTTTCCGTAACCAACTCTAATAGCCGACTTCCCCAGGATCTCTGATTTGGCCCTGCATCTCCTGATTCCCAATTAACCTCACCACAGTTGAAATCTCCCACCAAGATCAATCTATTCTTTCTTAAAAGCAATCTTCTCAACGACTGAATCATATCCTTGACCATCTCTTTGGTGGCATGTAAACTACTGCTATGTCTAGCTTTTTTCCTTCTATATCATTGAGTTCAACTGCCATTATTTCTGCCTTGTCATTATTTAACTCCACTTGCTTTGCTGTCATTGGGTTCTTAACTAATACTGCCACTCCACCTCCCCTTTTTCCCTTTCTATCATATCTCCATATATTATATCCTTCACTAAACACTATATTGCTGTCAAAGTCCTGGTTCAGCTTTATCTCCGTCAAACAGACTATCTGTGGTTGATCTTTTCTTAATACAGTATATCATCTAACTCTACCTTTTTACTGTTTATTCCATCTATATTACTGTAGTAGCACAGTATATTGGAATCCACCTCCTTGTTTCTCTTCCCTCTCTGTCTCCTACCAGGTTCACCTCCTCCTCCATCCCTTCCCTGACCTAACTCCACCTTCCCTGCTACAGTAGTTCTATTCTCCTCCTTTCCCCCCCCCCCCTCCACAATCTCCCGTACCCCCTCTCTCTCCCCCTGTTCCACCTTCTCCACCATGTCCTGGCTCTCTCTCCGGTCCCCTGCTCCCTGCATTATCTCTCGCTCCGACTCCTTGCTTCGACTTGGTACTTGTCTCTCTGCCTCTTTCACTATCACTCCTTTTACTTTCGGTTCTTGGTGTGGACGACTTCGCAATATATTATACTTCTCCCAGTCTGACTCACATACAACGGCGTCTTAACATTGCTCTAAAATCCATTCACTCTTGGGCATCCACTGCTGGTTTTCAATTTTCTGCTGAAAAGACTAACGCCGTTGTATTCTATAGAAATGTTCGACATTTACGTAAACAGTCCATTACTCTCACCATGGGAAATTCTAATATTCAGATCCTTCCACATACCAGGTTCCTTGGTTTAATCTTTGATACTCACCTCAATTGGAAGAGTCACATTGCCTGCTTAAAGGCACGTTGCCTCCAGAGAATGAATGTTCTGAAAACAGTTGCACGAGTCCATTGGGGCGCAGATCGCGCTATGCTTTTACTGTTCTACAGAGCTACCATCCTCTCAGTCCTAGATTATGGTAGCCCTGTCTATGGCACGGCCTCTGCTTCCACATTAGGAACCCTCGACAGCGTACACCATTTGGGCATCTGCATTAGCTTGGGGGCATTCCGTTCCTCTCGTGTCTACAATATCCTATGTGAGGCTGGGACCTTACCTCTAGCCTACCACCGTCGATTAGTCCTCATGCGTACGGCTGTTCGCCTCCGTCATGAACCAACTCTACTAGAACTATTCCATTCCACATATAACTATCGTTCAGCCATTCCGGTGCCATTCCCAATATTGTCTCGCCAATTGCTCTCAACTTACAATATCACCGTTCCTCCCATAACTCCCCCTCCTAGTCACATCACTCCATGGACCCTAAAACACCCTACAGTTTGCTTTCACTTAGCGGATTAACTTGATGCCCAAGCCCCATCTCAATGTCGACATCTCGCTCTACAACATCTTGATGGTCATATCCCGGCTGTTTTCATTTACACCGATGGCTCGAAAAATGCGGATGCCGTGGGTTGCGCTGCAGTCTCAGACCATGGCTTGTATCAAAGTGCCTTACACCATCACTCCACGGTTTTCACTGCTGAATTATGGGCTATTCAAGGTGCTTTAATTAAGCACCATCTCCTCATTGTCGAGGAACTCTCCACGGGTCGTTATCTGTAGTGACTCAAAGAGTGCACTGCAAGCCAAGGACCCATTGGTCAAGACTATCATCCACACAATACACAAATTACAGTGCACTAATCGATCCATCACACTGTGCTGGATCCCCGCGCATGTAGGAATTCCCGGGAATGAGCTTGCAGACTTCCTTGCTAAGCAAGCGTGTCATGGTACACCCTCTGCTACTTTGCTGCGTTCGGAGGATATGCTCCCTGTCCTCCGTCGCCATGTGTATGACGCTTGGCGAGTTGAGTGGAGAGCGCAACCATTAACTGGCCACCTTCGCTCCATTAACACCTCCCGAGCGGCTAGTTTTGTAACGCTACTACCTGCCCAGCGGGCAGATTTACCCTAAACGAGCTTCATTCCATGCTCTTTTTCATGCATAAATAAGAGCCAGAGCATAATACAATTATGTATCCGTGAAAGGGCGATAATTGAGCTTTCCAATGACACCTGCACCATCCTTGTACGACCACGGGTTCTCTTGCAACACGAAGGGAAAAACCCTAAAATACAGTAATTTCGTCAGTTTTTACCCTGTATTGCGGGACCAGGGATGTGGTGGGATGTGATGAAACCGTCAGTTGGAGGGACAACGTCCATGCCGAACGGTCAGAGCCCGCCCTCCTCCCACCGCTCGGACTCTCTCTCAGAGCCGATTATGTGCTCAACATCGCATGCGACTAAAGCCGGGACCCGCTCTTTAGGCCTTGGTTCTCTATCCGACTATAGCCGGGACCCGCCAAAGAAGGGTTAAGGATGACATACACATGTGGCCCTCTTCAATTAATGGTTCACGCGCAGACCAAACCCTTTTAACTAGATTACGTTTAGGCCACACACGCCTCACACATGGTTACCTGATGTCCACCCCTCGTGGTCAACCACCTGAATGCCAACATTGCCATACATCATTGACTGTTTTTCACTTTCTTTGTATTTTTCCCGTCTATGCATCTGAAAGACGGCGATTCTTGCTGAACACCTCATTACATGACATCCTCTCTGACTCAGACTCTTTCAATTTCACCCCTATTCGTCACTTCCTGAGAGCTATAAATTTATACAATGACATATAACTATTGACATATACGTGACTTAAACCTCTGTACCATCTCCTCCAACACTAGCCTTCAGAGGGCTTAGGCCCAGTGGGCTAGTATAAAATAAAAGCATCATCAACAACAACATTCGGGGATCACGTCGTCAGGCAATAGATAGATAGACCTTTGGTTTCTATCCCTCTATCTGTGCCTTTATCTCAAATTTCCTTGCTGGCCGTTTCGTAGCTGCAGTTGAGAACGGCCATTGCTCACTTCCTCAACCTATTATCTCTGGTGTTCTTCAGGGTTCTGTCCTGTCTCCAGTTCTCTTTTTAATAGTCATTAAAGATCTTTTAACTATACCGGTACCTCTAATCCTATCCACTCATATGCTGATGATTCTGCATTACACTAGTCAACTATTTTTCCACAACGACCCACCACGCAATTACTGTACTCCATAAATCACGCCATAAGGCCATAGCACACCTACCGGTACCTTCTGATCTATTAAAATTTCCGATTGGGGCAGAGAGATTCTTGTTACTTTCAATGCTTCCAAAATCCAATTTCTCCATCTATCTACCCATCACAATCTTCCACATGACTATCCCTTACTCTTCAACAATACAGAAATCAACCCTTCATCTTCCCTCAATATTCTTGGGGTTTCTTTTTCTTCTGAACATTCTTGAAGAGATCATATTACCACACATGCTAAAACAGCTCCCCAGAAGTTATGTGTGCTCAACTGTCTCCATGGGTTCTTCACCTCCGCATAGCTCTTGCTCTGTACAGGGGCACAGTACGCCCATATGTTAAGGGGACCGACCGGTTATTTACTAACTTCCAGGCCTTGCTTCCAATGTAAATGCAATTTGGCACAGGTGTATGTGACCATAAAACTAGGTCAAAAACTGTGTTTTTTTTTGGCTTTTTTCTTACAATATAGGTAACAAAAGGTTGCAAACTATAGCGCTACTACGACCCATTCTACTCCTACAGAAATCCCTATAACACGTGCTGTATGTGATCAAACAACTCATAATAGGTGTGTCTGTAGTTGCTATAAAGAACATTTTATATAATTTGTGTATTTTTGGATTTAGGTGATTATGAATTAAGGTGAAATCATTTTGTAGAATTTTACGACTATGACAACATGCTGCAACCAAACAAAGTTGGCTAGAGTAAATTGGCTTTATAGGACTTGTAGTGTTTTTAATTACCTTTCCAATGGTATATACACCATTCCTATAGGTCCAATATACATTTTAGAGTAACATCCGAAAGTGCGACAATATAGGTTCTGAGAAAAACATGTGAAAGTCTAAGGTAATTAGGTGAACATTTTTATTTTTTATTTTTTTAGTTTTACAATATTTTACACAGGAACACGGCAAAGTAGAAGATAAAGCATATGGGAGGTTGTAGAGTAGCTTACGCTCTTTCCATTTATATATGTATGCTCCTCGTACGACCAGTAGTTACTGAGCATGTTAATTTCAAAGTTCGCTATATAACGTTTTTAGAATTACAGGAAAAGTTGGGAAAACATAAAAAAAAAAACAATTTCCAATGGGTTTTCACTAATAACATTTCACTGGCTTATGAAGGGATGTTGACTCTTGTTGAGTAAACACCTATTGGTATTTTCAGGATTTCGAGTTTTTAAAGCCTAAATTAACCGGTCGGTCCCCTTAAGCTTTGTTCGCATGTGTGGGGAGGTTCCACCCATACCGTACTTCTCATAACAGTAAGAGTCAAAAACATTTTGTGACTTTGTCTCATTAACCCTTCCTCCCCGGGCAGCATTTATAGAGGTCGATAGTCCTATCTGGGCGATCTGGCCAAAAAACATTGTATGTAAACATAGGCCTATTTTTGTTATTTTAACTGCTAGAGAATTCACACAAATCTCAAAATATAGCCCTTACTTGTATCTGTAGATTGTCGTTAAGTAGAGCTCTCTAGGTCAACTGGTTCAGGTATGATGACAATTTCCGTGGAGAGAGTTTTGCCTGTTTTTCTGCGGATTTAGCAATATCGGACACATTGGAAGACTAATTTTCGCTCTAACTGGTAATGGCGGACAAGGTTGGACTTCTTGCTGAGGCTTGGCGGCACTCCGATCGGCTTTGTTTACAAACGTTTCGCCGCGCGGCTTTCAAAGCACCCTTAACCCCTCAGACCCGGTTGGGCTCTGAGGCATCCATAAAAAACACCCCCGCAGAACACGGAAGGGAGCTGAGGCTCCAGCAGCTTGAAAGCCTGTAAGCTTGGTGTGCGAGGCGTCCGTCCGACGCATGTAAACAACAGCCGGCTGGACCGACGCCGCGCATCTCCGACCACAAGAAGGAGAGCGTCGCTTGTTCGTGTGTGCCTGTATGTTATTGTTAAGTAGTGAAAAGTGGTGTAAAGTGGCTGATTTTGCCACAAAGTTATCTCCACGGAAATCGTCATCACAACTGAACCAGTTGACTTAGAGAGCTCTACTCAACGCCATTCTACAGGTACGAAACACATCTACGCTTGGGGATGCGCGGGAATGCGGAAGCAGTTAAAATAACAAAGATACTGTAGCCTAGGCATAGACGTTTTTCGGCCAAAACCCCCGGGTTTCGGTATGGAATACATAGCCGGGTCTGATGGGTTAAGGAAGCTTTCAAGCATACTGATTTTAAAAGGACACCCGGGCTCCGGGCCTTCGCAAGGTGCGTCCTTTTAAAATGCTGCCCGGGCAGGAACGTAGGTGTAAAGAATAAACGGAAATAATGATGAGCACCCTGAACGTAGGTGTAAAGAAGATTATTGTAAAGAATATAAGCACCCTGAACGTAGGTGTAAAGAAGATTATTGTAAAGAATATATGGAAATAATTATGAGGGAGGCCAAGGAATTCAAACTCGTTTAAAGACCGTGCCACACGCGGGATATCTCCCTCCCTTGACATTATTTTCGTATATTCTCTACAATAATGTTCCTTTATACCTACGTTCAGGGTGTTCATTGTTCACATGTGCCTTGTACTGCAACCTATACACATGTGACATAACAACATTGCTTTATATGGGAGATATATGGTATATTATCTAACACCCTCCTCCTCCGGTCCTCCCTCCCATTCCTCCACAACGTTTTCGTTCCTTCGCGGGATATCTCCCTCGCTTGACATTATTTTCTTATATTCTCTACAATACTGTTCCTTTATACCTATGTTCAGGGTGTTCATTGTTCATATGTGCCTTGTACTGCAAACCTATACACATGTGACATAACAACATTGCTTTATATGGGAGATATATGGTATATTATCTAACATCCTCCTCTGTCCTCCCCTTACCCGCCACTGTTTCGTTCCATACACTCGGGTGGCTCGGCCACAACCATGTATTTCATCAGCTGACTGCTAATACTTATGTTACATTTTGGTTTGTGTTTACAAAAAAGGTAAATACAATTTATTTTACTGTTTTACACTGAAGTCTGTTGTTTTTAGCATCATTGTATATCATTTAGCTATTCACTACACGAATGCACAAACTCGAACAAGTTGGAAGACAGTTGCCAAACGGGAATTTCTTTTCTCCCGTGACTTAGAGTATAATTCCCTATACCCTACAAGCTCTCTCTACGGGAAACACAAAAGTTTAGATATTGAGGATAAAGTTATTCACAAGGAGATGCACAGGACGACTCGAATAGAAAAGTTAAATATAACGAAAGAGTTACGGTAGGTAAGTTTAAGATTCGAGGGGGGGGGGGGGGGTATGGATAACGGTTAATACAGGGGAATGAATCTTAGGACACAGAGATGGATAAGAGATGAGTGATAAGCGTATAAGGCTGTAAAAGTGGTGATGTAATTAGGTTTCGAGAGTACAGTAGGGAGATTTAACTTGATTTTAACAATGTGAGTGAATGTGGGTAGGCACTGGTCACTTAGCAAAATCTGTGAGTCTACTAACTGAGGGGTTACTTAGACTAGGACTGATATTGTTACGCTGACATTTACGTTAAGACAGGGTGTGTATTGTTGGACAATGATTGACCTTTACTGCTGAGAGAAGGGTGTTAACTAGTATAACGGGACAGGTCTAATGTCTTATATCCGGCACAAGGTGTACTCGGTAGACGAGATCACATAGGATCCTCTTTCCTGAATAAAGCTTCCTTGTTACCCACGCCGGTCAAACGTGAACACAAAGGAGATCCATCAAAGGATTCCCCTGGCTAGGCAACAAGTTATAATAATGATGTCTGAATAACTAGAGTCGTCCTGCTTATTTGGTGAACTTATAAATACAGTGGGCACTGGAGAGGTTGGAGTCGAGAAGGGATCACCTAGGCCTCCTCCTGGTTGACCTTAGGCCCGTCTTCCTCGATCCTGGACAGTGAGGAGGGAAGGCGGGAGAGCAAAGCTATTGCAAGCATAAAGGAAAACTCCAAGTACTTCTTTTCATACGCTAAACATAAAACTAAAACCACATCAAACATCGGCCCACTAAGTAAAGATGATGGGTCATTCACAGGGGACAAAAAGGAAATTAGTGAACTATTACGTCTACAGTATGAAAAAGCCTTCAGTAAGCCTGACGAAACAAAAGCAATCAGAGACCAAAATGAATTTTTCAAGAATAATCCCCCCACGGAAACCCCCCCAGATTCTGGACATTAATTTCGGACCAAAAGATATAGCAGAAGCCATCGCCAACATGCCATCCCACTCGGCACCAGGCCCGGACTCGTGGAGTTCAATCCTAATAAAGAAATGTAAGGAAAACCTCTCAAAACCCCTGGCTATAATGTGGAGAAGGAGTCTAGACACTGGAGAAATACCGGATAGTTTGAAAAACACAATAATTGCCCCTTTGCATAAAGGAGGGAGTAAAGCACTACCAAAAAACTATCGCCCAGTAGCTCTGACTTCCCACATCATTAACATTTTCGAGCGAGTCCTGCGAGGCAAAATCTCAACATTTATGGAAAAAAATGAACTACACAACACTGGTCAACATGAGTTCAGAGCAGGAAGATCATGTCTCTCGCAACTATTGGAACACTACGACAGAATTCTTAAATCCCTAGAAGAAAAGAAAAACGTGGACGTCATCTACACCAATTTTGCTAAGCCATTTGATAAATGTGATCACGGTATTATTGCACACAAACTTAAAGCAAAAGGGATAACAGGTAAAATCGGAAGGTGGATATACAACTTCCTCGTGAACCGAAAACAATCAGTAGCAGTAAGCCAAGTAACATCTGAGCCTTCAGACGTCAAAAGCTCAGTTCCCCAAGGAACAGTACTAGCGCCCCTTCTTTTCCTCATTCTAATAAGTGACATAGATGCCAACACAAGACACAGTACAGTATCCTCCTTTGCGGATGACACGAAACTGAGTATGATAGTAAAGACACGGGCCGGCTGCAAGAGGACATAAATAATATGTTCCAGTGGACCAGGGAAAATAACATGCAATTTAATGAAGAAAAATGTCAATTAATACGATACGGAGATAAGGATTTCGTTAAAAATAGCACAAGTTACATAATAATAATAATCTGGTCTTTTATTTCTCGTAAGCGCCAGTTCTTCCAGAGGAATTCACTAGCGCTCGTAACTCAGTGCACCACAATCAAGAGAAGTGTGGTGCAGTTCACCTGTAGTTCAAGCAACAACAATTATTTAACATGACAGCAGTTAGTCTGTAACGACCTGTCACTGTGCCACTTGCAAGATCATAACTCCTACAGAAGAGAAAGGTTTTCAACTGTTTTTTGAAAGAGTCTATGGAGTTCAGCTGTCTAATTGATAAAGGCAATTCATTATATAACCTAGGAGCCATGAAAGTAAAGGACCGATCAGAGAAAGAGGACTGCTGGATAGCTACCGGTTCAAGACACAGCACATCATCACCGCTTCTCAGGATCGCACCAGAACGTGCCAAAGGGCGTCTCAAGAGGTCAGCAAGATACTTAGGTTCGCCAAACATAAGTGCCTTAAAAGTCAAAAGACACAACTTAAACTCTATCCTAGCTTTAACTGGCAACCAGTGCAGCTCTTATCAAATATGAAGAAGTGGGGGTTCTTGGAGGCAGATCAAATATGAGCCTCGCTGTTCTATTTAGTATGGACTGAACTTTTTGTAGCAAGTACTGTAATTAGGAAGGCCAACCAATAAGGCATTACAATAGTCCACACGTGATAGGACAATTGAGTGAACCAATGTTAGAAGACAGCGCTTGTTAAGAAACCGTCTCACTGAATACAAGTTTCTGATTTGGAGATTACAAGTTTTGATGACCTGATTGATGTGATTCTCATAGTTCAATTTAGAGTTAAAGTATACTCCAAGGTTTCGCACTGAGCTTACTGGGTGAAGTTGAGAACCTCCCATATCCAGAGTCACTACATTTTCAGCATCATTTCCCCTTCTATTTCCATGAATTTATAATGATCTCGGTCTTGTTCTCATTCAGTTTGAGTTTCCGCTTTGCCATCCGGATCTTAATGTCAGACAATAAAGATTCCATTTTGGTCTTTGTATCATTAATGTTTTCTATCTTCACATACAACTGAGTGTCATCAGCGTAAAAGTGATAGGCAACACCATGAGCATCTAGCAAGGATGCCAAGCTGCAAGTGTAAACTATAAAGAGAATCGGTCCCAGAACCGATCCCTGAGGAACTCCAAACAACAGGGGGGCTTGGTCAGAGATGGTATGGCCAATCACCATACGCTGAAATCTATCTGATAAATATGATTTGAGGAGCAAGAGTGCTCTTCCACGAACACTGTAAGAATGCAGATCTTTTAACAGTAGGTCATGGTCCACTGTATCGAAGGCCGCAGAAAGATCCAACAAAACCAAGAGAGACGCCTTCCCGCTGCATGTGTTCTCCACCAAATCATTCTGAATCTTACATAAAGAGGTCTCAGTTGAATGGTATTTCCTATATGCAGACTGAGCAAGAGGAACAGCTTTGTTCTGTTCAAGCAATGGTAACAATTGATCAAGTATGGCTCGCTCAATTATTTTTGAAAGAAATGACAAGTTTGAAACAGGTCGGTAACTTGACATATCCTCAGCATCAAGTCCAGGTTTCTTTAGAAGAGGCACCAAAAGAGCTTGTTTCTCAGATTGAACAAAGTTACCCTCCATGAAGCATCTGTTTACAATTTTACAGATGAAGTCTGCGACATGCAGATAGACAAATGACATCTTGGATACATTGATAGGATCAAGCTTGCAGAAAGTTTTATTCATGTCTCTGACATAACTAATAATTTTACTTGTGTCCACTGGATGGAATGATGAAAGGATACGATTAATTTCATGTGGAGGTTGGAAATCCAACGAAAACTCGTCATTGATCAATGTACTGTATTATCTAACTCACTTCTACAGTAATGCGTGTTATCTTAGTCGTGAAAAATGAAGAAAAATCAGAGGCCAGTCAAGCGCTTGGCACGGAGGAAGGACAGGGAGCCATGTTCTTCCGACCCAACAAACCATTTACAACCTCAGCAAGCTTCTTTTGATCATTGCCACAGGAATCAACTCGGTTTTGATAATACTTAGACTTTTCAGCTTTCACTGCACAGACTACATCTTTCCTTGCCGATATATATTCCAGTCGAGTTTCCTCCGTTCGCTGCAAGCGCCACTTTCGTTCTGCTCTCCTACGTTGTTTGCGGAGAGAGTTAACTGGTGGGCCGTACCAAGGTGAATCATTACGCATAATAATTGTCTTCACAATCTCCGGGCAATGATGATCAAATATTATGTTCTATCCAACAACCAACTCTACTCCTAAAATCGATTAATAAAATATTACAAACACATATGGCAGTCCGTGGATTCGAACCCAGGACGCTCACACCGAATATCAACACCTTATACATTACACCACGAAGGCAGTTAAAAGAATGGTGGACACTGCCTACGATTTATTATGCAACTTCGAATCCTGCATATCAATCTAAGCATGTACACACATCCCAACTGCAACTCACGTAGGCTATGCATATGTGGATGGAAAGAGCAATTAATGGGGCCTTAACCGCTAGGGAAGGCCTCTCGATAAATTACTCCTGAACCAATATCAATTATTATGTTCTATCCAACAACCAACTCTACTCCTAAAATCGATTAATGAAATATTACAAACACATGTGGCAGTCCGTGGATTCGAACCCAGGACGCTCACATCGAATATCAACACCTTATACATTACACCACGAAGGCAGTTAAAAGAATGGTGGACACTGCCTACGATTTATTATGCAACTTCGAATCCTGCATATCAATCTAAGCATGTACACACATCCCAACTGCAACTCACGTAGGCTATGCATATGTGAATGGAAAGAGCAATTAATGGGGCCTTAACCGCTAGGGAAGGCCTCTCGATAAATTACTCCTGAACCAATATCAATTATTATGTTCTATCCAACAACCAACTCTACTCCTAAAATCGATTAATGAAATATTACAAACACATGTGGCAGTCCGTGGATTCGAACCCAGGACGCTCACATCGAATATCAACACCTTATACATTACACCACGAAGGCAGTTAAAAGAATGGTGGACACTGCCTACGATTTATTATGCAACTTCGAATCCTGCATATCAATCTAAGCATGTACACACATCCCAACTGCAACTCACATAGGCTATGCATATGTGAATGGAAAGAGCAATTAATGGGGCCTTAACCGCTAGGGAAGGCCTCTCGATAAATTACTCCTGAACCAATATAAATTATTATGTTCTATCCAACAACCAACTCTACTCCTAAAATCGATTAATGAAATATTACAAACACATGTGGCAAGACAGATTGAAGTACCCTGTTATGAATCTCAGTTAGTTCATCAGATGAAAGAACAGAGCAGCTGATGGCATTTAGAGACTGGCCAATTTCATGACAAATTTGCTCTTGATCAATATTTTTGTAATTTCTGAACCTAATTTCTTTTTTATAGGAAGATACTTTGGATACACTGATGTAAAAAGCAATTAAAGCATGGTCAGAGACTGTAGGATCTATCGGATCAACTTCACTGCCCGACACACGATTGCAACCAACTGGAGATAAAACCAAATCAAGAATGTGCCCACAAATATGAGTCGAGTGGGACACATGGTTGACAAAATTATTTTGACCGATCAATTCAAGAAATTCAGAAGAAAAGGGCTTCAAAGAAGGATTATCAATCCAATAATTAAAGTCACCACAGATCAGCAACCCACCAGTCTTACTAGCAAATGCCTCCAAAAACTGACCAAACTCATCCATGAAGTTTCTATCCGTGCCTCGATGACCTGGTCGATAGATAGTTGCAATTCTAAAGGTTTGCTGACGATGGTTCATTACCACTTCCAGGAGTTCAAAAGAAGATGGGACAGGAACATAGTTTGAGCGCGAAATACTTGTGATCCCGAGAGAATAAATAAGCGCTACGCCTCCACCAGGGTGGTCTGCAGAAGGTCTAGGTGCGCTAATTATGGAGTATGATTTGGGCAAAGCACTGCGAATAATCTGGATGTCGGATTCACACAACCAAGTATCTGTCAGGCACAAGACATCGAGCTCAAATTCACTTAAAGTCTCAATTATGTGATCCATCTTGTTACGAAGGGAACGAATGTACACGTATAGCAAACCCACTCTTAACTGATTCCGAGGAGGTGTTAGGAGTTTTTTTAATCGGTGAAGTTCGTATTTTCAATTAATTTCTTACGCTGAGAAATCATAATCGGGCAGTGCCTGTTAGATGCAAAGTGAGCAAGTGACTCGGCCAAAAGTGGAGGACCGGAACCAGCCTCTCCAGGTTTTGAGGAAGAACAATTTACGCACTTTTTTTTTTTTTTTTTTTTTTTTTTTTTTTTTTTTTTTCTTCTATATTCCAACTTACTTCCTCTCGGGCAGAGGCTGAGAGCCTTAACATTCACCGCTTTACAATGAACAGTGAAGCCCGTGAGGTCTTGTTCCAGTCTAGGGAGTGAGACATGTGAAGCACGTAGAGTACAACGAGCACCTGCCATCTTGCCTTCACATGAGGCACGGTGCTCACTCATGGCCCGAAACGACCCCATCTCTGAAGCCACCTCGTTCCCGTGCTTCACTGTCTCACCCCCTACACTCGGACTCTCACACTTACACACACACAACGCCACCTGTTGAGCAGATAACTCACCAGGCATTGCACCCCTATAGCATATTTTGAATATGGGAATATTCATACAGTGCTATTTAATCAGGGAACAATGAGGGTATTTTATTGACGTTTCGGTGGGCTTGTGGTAATGCACTGATACTAGGTACAGCACAAATGAAAACTTAGGTGAGTCTTTGTTTGTACAGTCCTTAGAACTATGGCCACCGGCACAAAAAACGCACTTTGGTTCAGCAAGTTTCTTTTTGCAATTGTCTTTGTAGTGCCCAAAACCTTGGCAGTGATGACACTGGGTGACCCAGAATCTGTCGTATGCACGACATCTCATGAGCCCAACATAGACACAATTATGTTCATGGACAATGGCAGAACGTATCTCCGGGAAGATTTTTAATACAGCTATCTTGTTGCTTCCTTTGTTCCTCGTGAATATTAATTGAAGGGTATGGTTCTTCTCCGACAGATATCTGATTTGGGTTTTTTTACTCAGAATGCTTGGGATAATGTCTTCATCATCAAGCGTAATAGGGATACCAGTCAAGGTTATCTTAGGAAGCATTTTCTTAGGCTCTGTGACACAATAGTTACTGTCAGTGCCAAGACGGGAATTGAGCGCATGGCTTGCTTGAGCCTTTGCTTCCTCAGATGGGAGCTTTACCACTAGGGTACCAGAGTCCCTAGTGGCGCAGCTATCCACTGGTATGGAGGCAAGATCTTCATTAATAAGGTCGGAATTAGGAGGGACAGTACCGGGCTGGGCATCAGGTTTTGTCTTCACTATCAGGACTTGCTGGTTGTGAACTTTTTTCAGTTTGCCATTGTCCATGACTTCGACAACCCTCTTTGTTGATTTATCGGTCAATTCCCTCGTAGCTTCTGCAACTGATTGCTTAACAATGTTAGCAAATGAAGGAATATCAGGAGTAGTAGCTGGCCTTTCAAGAATGTTCAGTCGGTCATTTATTTTGGAAATATTGTCGGCAACCACAGCAAGGGTCCCAGACACTTCACCAATTAAGGCAGCCTTCAGGTTGTCCAAGGTCTGCTGACTAATTGTTGCGTCCTTAGCAGCCAGGGGGCTGGTATCACAAACAGTGCAATGCCATTTAAAGCCGGGGTTTTTCTTGGACAAGACTCTGAGGTCTTCGTCATCCACGTCAATGCAGCTGACGTGGAAAAAAGTGCCACAAGAATAGCAGCCCAGCGATTTGGCCTTGCCAACCACCCTTCCGCAAACACAACTTGGCCTACAACCCATTGCCACAGCTTTGGATGAAATTACATCACTGCACAGAGAGAAATATACAGTATATAAAAGAACTCCCTGAGGCAAAAGCCCAGGCACTAATCTAACATAACAGAATCCAATCACATAATAGAACGTAAAGACCTTGGGGTGATAATGTCTGAAAATATGGGATTCAAAGAACATAACCAGGTCAAAGTTGCAGCTGCGAAACGGCTAACAGGTTGGATTCTACGAACATTTAGAACTCGCGGTGAATTGCCTATGATAACCGTCTTCAAATCCCTGGTGCTACCGCGGCTAGAATACTGTAACGTATTAACATCCCCATACAAATTAGGTGAAATTAATGACTTAGAAAGTGTACAAAGGAACTTCACCTCACATATAAACTCAGTAAAACAGTTACACTATTGGGATCGCTTAAAATCACTCAAACTGTATTCGTTGGAACGTAGAAGGGAACGATACTTAATAATATATACGTGGAAAATCGCAGAGGGTTTTGTACCAAATCTACATACACCAATAACAATGAAATTCAATGATAGGAGAGGCTGGGAATGCGATATCCCCAAGATGATAAATCGGGAGTCTATGGGCTCTCTGCGAGAGGGCTGGTTATCACATACCTTACCTTTTGATACCTTTTGATGTGTTCGCCACTCTTCTAGCGGCACCAAGGAGCGCGACGCCCCTCGTTATGGGTGGTGATTTGGTGCAGTAGACTGTTTGAAGCGACAGCTCGCTCCCTTGCAAGGATGGGCTCGTCTGGCACTTTTTGCAGTTCGACATCTAGGGCTCTCTTGAAGTTGTCTAACGAGATGTCCCTCATGTCTCTTACTCGCCGTGGGAGTTTGTTGAAGAGACGTGGGCCTCTGTGTGATAACCAGCCCTCTCGCAGAGAGCCCATAGCACCCCTGTTATTCATCCGGGGGATTTCGCATTCCCAGCCTCTCCTATCACATAGAGGAGCACGTCTCTTCAACAAACTCCCGCGGCGAGTGAGAGACATGAGATGTGTCTCGTTAGACAGCTTCAAGAGAGCTCTCGATGTCGAACTACAAAAAGTGCAAGACGAGCCCATCTTCACAAGGGTGCGCTTTCACCTCTTCGAATAGTCTGCTGCACCAATTCTCAAACAACAACGAAGGGCGGTGCGCTCTTCGGTGCCACTAGCAAGAGTGGCGAACTCCACATAGGTGAACATAGGTAGGTGATAGTTTTGCCCTAATGCGTTTCTTAAGCCCCTCTATAGTCTAGTATCTGGGCAGTGATCCTGTTGTGGCCATTTTGTTCTGCACGTTGGCCAATGGGAGCGCCGGACCGGGTGGTGACGTCATGGCGACCTGGGCCAATGGGTTGCTTTGTTGTGATGAAGTTGGCCCCGGGGCTTCTTTCCTCATCCGGGGGTCTGTCTCCTTATTGTGTCCTACATGTGTTGTAAGTGTCACTGGCCTATTTCCTGGCCCGACCCTAGGGGATACTGTAGGATTTCCCGACCCGAAAAGGCGTTGTATACGTCGCCATTCCGGGACGGCCAGGTGCCACCCACGTCCCACACCTTACTTATTTCCTGTCTGGGGTTCTTCCGAGGGTCCTTTGGTATACTGTACTTCCTTGCTCCAGGGGCGTCAATGGAATGTGGGGCACCTGCTTTAATCCTGTAGGTGCAGGGGTGCCGCGGGACGTTTCCTTGGTGTCCCTGGAGGTCGTTGGGGGTCCTCTGAAGTATGTGGTGCCCTGGGTGGCGCCTCCCGGTGTTGGAAGGACGTGGGTGGCAAAAGGTAGAACTGCCTGTAGCGAGTGCCTCTCCCATGGTTGAAAGCGTGACAGGGCCAATATCAAGGGACGTTCGAGCCAAAATGCCTGGACACACAGAGTTTGAAGCAATTTAAGTCATAGGAAGAGGGAAAGACTGATTCTTGGAGAGAGTTCCAGAACTTAGCTGTTGAATAGAAAAAAGACAGAATAACATTTCACTCTTGGGTTGGAGAGTTGCACAGAGTAGGGGTAGGATTGTGTTGCTAGACGGGTACCACGTACCCTACGTAGAGGAGGTGGTATACACTGGGAGAGCTCTGAGGAGCACTGATAATTGTAGTAGCGATAAGAATAGCGAGAGAGATGCAACATTGCGGCAGAGAGAGAGCGAGATTGCAGAGAATTGGTGAGTGGACGGGAATTAATCTATACGAAAGGCCTTCCTTTCTACTTTTTCTAGGGATGCGGTGTGAGGGGAACCTCCCCACACGTGAACAATACAGTACTACTCAATACAAGGACGCACTGTGCCCCTGTACAGAGCAAGAAGCTGTGCAGGGGTAAAGAACCCCTTGAGGCAGTTGAGCACACTCAGTTTCTGGGAGGCTGCCTTAGCAAGACTGGTAATATGGTTCTTCCAAGTGAGAGCAGAAGAAAAAGACATATTGAGAGAAGATGAAGGATTGATTTTTGTATTGTTGAAGTATAAGGGATAGTCCACTGGGAGTTCCGGACGGGTAGTATGATGGAGAAATTGGGTTTTGGAAGCATTAAAGCCTAAACCTAACTTTAACAGACTGGAAAGTTTTTGACAGAAACCTTACTGGCAGGTAGCTGGGATCGAACCTGTGCCACCAGATCCTAGCGACTAGAATACAATGACCTAGTGTGCTCAGTCACTGTGACCAAGTGAGGTCAGCACTAGGCCGAGTTATAGTGAACGTAAATCAGCCAAAACCACCGCAGTGGCTGGCGCAGCCATTTTTAAATAAAGGCAGGAATTGGGTTAAGCTTATGCTACTATAATTTGATTTATGTTTTATGTGTATGAAGGAGACAAAGGCAAAGCTGATTGTAACAAGTAGGGATGTGCCAGAGTATCAGTACAGTATCTGTGATATCAGCTAATTTTGGAGGTATCGGTATAGGTGAAAATAGGGCTGATACCAACCGATACTTTTGTATTAGGCATCTTCAAGTGCATTAATTTAAAATTGCAATAGTCTTGGCTGATTTGGACCATAGCATTGGCTGATTTGGACCATAGCATTGATTTTTTGCATAATGGCTAACACAAGACAATTTGATTTTGCTCCTGTCTCCTATGTCAGTGGGATGTCCTATCCCTATGACTTATATTTTTATGCCAACATCTTTGCTATTTAATTACCTTTATTGAAAGTTTTATGGCTCTCATCTGTTTGACATAGTTGGATGAAGAACGCCATGTTTGTGAATATAGTATGTGGGACATACTGTATAAGGGTAGACCGATGAAGATTTTTGTGCAGAAGTTCAATTTTTATGAAAGGACCTTAGGGTAATAAAACTGATTTAAGATGCTGCACTAGTTTATGACATAAGGAAAGCCATCATTAGGTAAACAAGGCTTACACATGCAATCACTTCATTGAAAAAAGAAAAGAAAAAGATGATGATGTGATTCATGGGCCCTTAGCTCAACATGGAGAGCTCTGTATTGAAGTTTGATCTCAAGACAAGGTGCCTACAGAAATTGGTCAAGGGTGGCAATTTAGATAACTACCCAAGCAAATATATCTCCCCAATTTCTCCCTTGGTGGTAAGGAGGCCTTCACATTTAGTGGAGGAAAAAGAAGATAAGCAACTAAAGGGTGGATGGCAAATATTTGGACCAATGTTCATCCTATACAGTCAAGTCTGTAATGGTACTGTCTTGTAAGGCTGTCCAGAGGTAAATATAATGCAGGGGAGTCTTCTTTAGTGTGGTTGAGGCACTGTTAGCACTAGGCCTATACCAACATCAGCCACAGTGCTAAAATGATGAGGCAGTGTTTTAGCGGACTTTATTATACTGCAGTCCAAATGCTGAAAGGCAACAATATTGGCAACCGGAACTATGACTTGATTCATTACAATGGAATGGAAACGGACATTAACCCTTGGTTCCCGGAAGGGCTCTTGAACGCCCATAAAAAAGCATACCAGAGCTGCCCGGAAGGGCTCTTTAACGCCCAGTGGTTGAAAGCCTGTGAGCTTGGTGTGCGAGGCGTCGGTCCGACGCATGTAAACAACAGCCGGCTGGACCGACGCCCCGCATCTCTGGCCACAAGAAGGAGAGCGTCGCTTGTTCGTGTGTGCCTGTATGTTGTTGTTAAGTATCGAAAAGTAGTGTAAAGTGGCTGTTTTTGCCATAAAGTTATCTCCAATGAAATCATCATCACAACTGAACCAGTTGACTTAGAGAGCTCTACTTAACGCCATTCTACAGGTAAGAAACACATCTACGCTTGGGGATGCGCGGGAATGCGGAAGCCGTCAGAATAACAAAGATACGGTAGCCTAGGCTAGACGTTTTTCGGCCAAAACTCCCGGTTTTCGGGGAATATATATATAATACATAGCCGGGGCTGGAGGGTTAAACCATAGTATGGCGGGGGAGTGCTGGAGGGACCTTGGTGACCCTGGTCTCTGGGTCTTCTCCTGGATGACCTAGATATTTGTGGATTTGGATTTTGTTTTTGTGTGTTCATTGTTTTCTGTTGTGTTGTCCATATTCGGGCCCTGGCTTGAGTCCCCCCGGGCCCCAAAAAAAAAATGGGCCTGAGGAAATACATACATGTTCTGTATGTAAAGAGAGTTTGTCTCCTGAATTAATTGTGATGCGTTGTTTCCCCCACAGATCCTGATCCAGCGAGCAGATGTGAACCAGAGCAATGACCTCTCCCTGGCGGAGTTTGTCAACTATGTGCAGGAACACGAAAAGCGCCTCCTCCTGGTCTTTCACACACTTGATGCCAATGATGATGGTACGTACATACATGGTACACATCTTTGATATAAATATAAATAAAACAAAGGTTTTACATAGAGGATTAGGGCTAGGAAAGGTAGAAAAAAGTGGGGCATACCTATACGCAGTATGCAGAAAAGGAGTGGGCGCGAAATTGAGAAATTTGTATGCATAGTATGCAAATTTGAGCTTGTATTTAATAACTGGCTCAAGAGTGTTAACTTTGGTAATGAGGCACTGGAGATGGTGGACAAGTTTTGCTACTTGGGAGATACCATCTCTGCCGGTGGTGGGGCCGTGGCCGCCACTATTGCCAGAATAAGATGCGGCTGGGGAAAGTTTAGAGAATTCTTGCCACTACTCACCATGAGAAGACTCCCTCTCCCCTCGAAGGGAAAGGTGTACGCTTCATGCGTTAGAAGCGCAATGTCATTTGCTTCAGAAACGTGGCCTGTCAAAGCGGATGATACCAACAGAATGGAACGCAATGAGATGAGGATGGTGAGATGTATGTGTGGTGCCAAACTGCAAGATAGGATATCAAGTGTAGAGCTAAGGAGAAGGTATGGTATCAAGAGTATCAGTGATGAGATGCGTACTAGCAGGCTTGGATGGTTTGGACATATGGAGAGGATGGATGAAAAAAGCTGGGTGAAAAGATGCAAGTCCATGAATGTAGAGGGAGCTGCACCTAGGGGCGGACCAAAACAAACGTGGAATCAAACTTTGCAGTCTGATCTTAAATCAAAGAACCTGACAAGTGAGGCAGCTCTTAACAGGGCTGCCTGGAATTCCGCCATTAGGACGTGAGACTAGAACCGCATTTTGTGTGGATCACTCTGTCTTTAAATTTGTGTATGTATGTATGTACTGGTATGTATCTTTCTCTTAACAACAGTACAATAATTCCCTTCTATAGTTTACAGTATAGCAT
Organism: Paralithodes platypus; assembly: GCA_032716605.1. Lineage (NCBI taxonomy): Eukaryota > Metazoa > Arthropoda > Malacostraca > Decapoda > Lithodidae > Paralithodes > Paralithodes platypus. The sequence continues at coordinate 33,711,569 of CM064552.1, read as the reverse complement.
ACCCATACCCATGGATGGTTAAAAATATAATACAAGAGGAATCACAAAAAGCAATGGCGTTTACATATACGAATCTGGTCAGGAAACCAAGATCATCATCAATACAGTATATTAGTTAACCCCTTCCGACATATGACGCAATTTTGAGCCTATTAGGGATACTTTAAAGCCTTTGTTACCATCAGGGGTATTTAGAAACCTAGTTTAGTTACTTCAACCTCTGCAGTTGTCTTTGAGTTAGCTGTGGGCAGAAAACTAATTTTGGAGAGGTAATTATAAGAGTGAGAGAACTCTATTTCTTATTGCTAATCTGGCAACCTCTGTGTCATATGAGTCTGAAAGGGTTAATTCATCCATCAAATTGATGCTCATGCCATATTTATGAACAACAATGCATCAAAGGACAAATCAACACTGCAGTAGTAAACTAATGAACACCATGGAATATAATTTACAACTCCCTATAGCCTATTTTGTACTCTTGACTATTCATTTTTCAACTCTCTTTATTCTCTATCTATCTTGGGGCTATTTGCAGTCCATTGTATCTCAGTTTTAACTTATTGTCTATCACTACTCCTATATCCTTTTCTGCATTCACTTCCTCCATCGCTTCATACATACTGTATCCTACCTTGTCTGTCTTGCTTGTCCCAATCCACATGTACTTGCATTTTTTTGGATGAAAAGGCATTAGGCCTAACCAATGTTCAGACCATCCCTTCATGCCCTCCACATCTCCTTGAAGCAAATCCACATCTTCCTTACTCCTCACTCTTCTATACAGCTTGGTGTCATCCGCATAAAGGTATATCTCACTTCCATTTGTTATAACTTCAGATAAGTCATTGATAAACATAACGAACACTAGTGGTCCCAACACAGATCCCTGAGGTACCCCACTTGTAACTTCCCTCCGCCCCGAGCCTATTCCATTCACCAGTACCCTCTGTCTGACACTAGAATGAGCTTCATAGCTCGCGGGGTCCACCCGCAGCGCTACCATACACATTGGGGAAAACTCGCTATTTATTAGCAATGTAGCGCATTTTTGCCTTTGGCAGCACTGCTGAGACCCGGGTCTGGGACCTCAGTGCACGGACGGACGTGCTGACGGTCGGAGGTGGGCCCCTCGCGGTTCCGCCCACTGACACACTATTTCTACGGCTTTTACAGGCTTTTAAAACCTGTAAATTGCTGTAACTTGCCAAAATGTAGTACTACGTTTCCCGCAGCCAATGGGTTAAACCCCATATAATATTTCTCACACACAATCCTCACTCACAACCATCGCTTCAGCCACTAAGTCGAAACATTATATTATACAGTACACCATTTCTTACCAGACCATAGCCGAGGGTGTCTCTGTACGTTCGTGTCGTTCCATTAAGCTTTGTTCAGGAAGGGAGGGGAGGGAAGAAGCTCTGGCTTCACCGAGGGATTAATTCGGCTTCACGGAGGTCGCGCTCTGCTCTCGTTACAATATACGTACAGAGATATGCAAAGGATAGACGTGTGTATTGTTGAAGTGAACTATTTAGTAGGGATCTCAAAGATGGAGCAAATTTTGCACAAAGTACAGTACAATGCTTCATTATCTTAGAAAGATAGTTTTTCTGGGTGTCTCGGTCAAGTCCTGGAGGTTGGTCGGTCCTCTTGCCTCTTTCTTCTTCGCTGCTTCTCTGGGGTCGTATGGTCTGGTAGTTCTCACGTTTCTGCTGGGGTGGTGGTGGTCTTGGGGCAAATGTAGAACAGCAAGGTTGCAGTAACCTGAGTAAGCACCAGTGACCTGGGTAAGCAACACTGGTTGTTCCACCTGGACAAGCGTAGAACGAGGGAGAACCTTGGTAAGAGATCTCCCTACAGCCTGGGTAAGCGCTGGGGCTGAGCTGTCGAGTAATCGCCATATCGTGGTCTCTACCCGGTTCCGGTTCTTGGCCCTGGGGGCAAGCTTATGGGGAAGATGCGCAGGAATGGTTCTTACTATGGGGCCAAATGTAGGTTCTTCTACTATGGAGGTGTTAAATGAGGGCTTTACCCCTTACGAGTGGGCATAATTTCCTTAAATTGCTTTCATTCCTTGCTCATTTTCATGCATAAGCAAAAGCCAGAGCGTAATACAATTATATATGCATGGAAGTACGGTAATAGAGCTTTCAAATGACACCTGAATTATCCTTGTACGACGTCTGGTTATCTTGAAAACGAAGGGCAAAATCGCTAAAAATTAGCAATTTTGAGCTGTTTTCGCTGTGGCGCTGCACATGAGTGAGGTCTCTCTCTCTCAGACCTTAGTGTCTCGGCGTGGCCTGTAGGCTGTGGTTGACGCCCCCCCGCGCTGCCTGCGACAGCTGGCCTCCCTCCCAGGTCTCATAATAGCCAGAAAATTGTCTCCCGTCATATGACGGGCCCCGCGAGAAAGGCATTAAGGAGAGGTGGGGCAGGTAGTTGTTGTTGTTGTTCCCTAAGCTGCCTGGCCGAACAGCCCCGAGTCCCTGAGGAAGGCCATGGCCACGATCGGGCTCTCTCTCTCTCTCTCTCTCTCTCTCTCTCTCTCTCTCTCTCTCTCTCTCTCTCTCTCTCTCTCTCTCTCTCTCTCTCTCTCTCTCTCTCTCTCTCTCTCTCTCTCTCTCTCTCTCTCTCTCTCTCTCTCTCTCTCTCTCTCCCTCTCTCTCCTCTCTCTCTCTCTCTCTCTCTCTCTCTCTCTCTCTCTCTCTCTCTCTCTCTCTCTCTCTCTCTCTCTCTCTCTCTCTCTCTCTCTCTCTCTCTCTCTCTCTCTCTCTCTCTCTCTCTCTCTCTCTCTCTCTCTCTCTCTCTCTCTCTCTCTCTCTCTCTCTCTCTCTCTCTCTATATATATATATATATTTTAAATAACCAAAATATTACCAAATAACGAAAGGTGTCTTTACGCGTACGTTAATACTGCTGAAACTTCTCTGAATGTAGCTCTAGTTGCCTTGAAACTAGTAGTTCAAACTACTAAACTATACAAAATCTAAAGTTAGAGATGTAATAGGTCCCCTTAAAATTTCGATAGGAGAAATGACTGATGATAAGTTAGAAATGTGCAGTACGGTACATTAAGTAGTCGCTTTCTTTCCGGTTTCACTAATGAAAATTTGGCTCAGTTCCCAGAAGTCCATAAGGTACAGTATATAGGGACAGCATAGAAAATATGTTAAGTACGGGGATTATTAGTTGTTGTTGCTGTTCCCCAGGCTGCCTGGCCAAACATCCCCAAGGCCCTGAGCAAGGCCAAGGCTATAACCGAGCACCCCCACAGAACTCTCCTGCCTACCACAATAAAGCCTGGGCGACTGAAGCCAATCCATGGCGGGGAGTTAAGGAGGGTGCGGAAACGCCCAGGAAACAAAAGCCCCACCCAGGGCCCTGTGACGCTTTGGCTTCCAATCTGCCAACCTCTAAGTAGATTGGGAGGTCAATCCACGGAAGAGAGTCGTCACTTGAGATCTAGAAAATATATAAGTAAAAGGAACAGTCAGAGTAAGCTATGGGTATGGCAGAGATCGCTCAGGTCTCACTCTGATAGACCAGCCCATCACCACATGGATAGAACCCAATCCTCTCAGCATCAGCTAGGAAAGGCCCTAGAAAGACGCCTTTGGCGGGGGGATAGCTCCCCTATTTCAACCCCTTTCGGGGTTGGGCTCCTGCCATGGGGATTATTAGTAGAATGATGTGCTTAATGAAATTGACAGACTGAAACCTCAAAAATCTCCTGGTCCTGTTGAGGTATATGCTAGAGTATTAAAAGAATAGATTCAGATAGCGACATAGAGAGCCTCCAAAGGGATCTAGATACCTTACGCGAATGGTCAGTATATTGGCAGATGAATTTTAACATAGACAAATGCAAAGTATTAAAGATAGGGAAGATGAATACAAATGTAAAATATACACTAGGTAATACGGAATTAGAAAACTCAGACTGTGAGAAATATTTGGGTGTGTTTGTTAGCAATGACTTGAAGCCTAGAAAACAGTGTATAAGCGTTCCTAACAAGGCAAACAGGATTCTGCTGATGTTATTTTAAAATTTTACTTGCCATTAGTGAGACCCCCATATGGATTATGCTGTTCAATTTTGGTGTCCTTATTACATAATGGACATAGATTCCTTGGAGAGAGTACAACGTAGAATGACAACAAATATCCATAATATTAGAAATCTTTCATATGAATTTTTTTTGAAGAAATTAAGCTTACATTCATTAGAGAGACCCAGAGTTAAAGGGGATATGATAGAGGTGTTCAAGTGGGTTAGTGGGATTAATAAAGGGGACATGAAAGATGTACTAAAGCTCAATAACTCTAACAAATGGTTTAAAATTAGATAAATTTAGTTTCAGAAAATATATATACAGTACAGTACAGTAGATATAAGCAAATATTGGTTTGGTAACTGAGTTGTAGATAGGTGGAATAGGCTACCAAGTGCTATAGTGGGATCAAGAACGATAAAGAGCTTTAAGATAAAATTAAATTGGCATATGGACGAGATGGGTTGGGTGTGAGGGGGATCTGCCGGGTGTGGGCCAATCAGCGTTCTGCAGACCCCCTTAAGCCACTTTCACACATTCACGATGTTGGTCCCGATGTACCCTGAGGTACACAAATTGGTATATCGGCAGAGACAGTGACACGATGTACGCGTTTGACGACGAAGCCTCGACGGTGACACGTCGTAGCCACGACGGGCCAGATGGTACCACGGTTGCAACACGAGGGCGCCACGTCAATGCCCTAACGGTCCAAATTCCGGTCAAAACCGTACCCCGACGTGTTACGAGGGGAAGACGACGAGGGGGGATGGACTTACGATGGTGTTACGTGTGTGACACGGCGAACACGACGCCACAACGACAGACGGGATGACAGACACAATTCGATATAAAGGGGCCGGTTCTGGTACCTGTACCTCACTCTACACACCTCCCAAGCCACGGCCACACGTCAGCACCACTCGCCCTACCCTACACCATGGATGAACTCGAGGTCCTGCAGCTGCAGGTAGATCTGGCAGCACATCAGGCAAGATTAGATGTTGCCCTATACAGAGCCTTGCAGGATGTGCAGGATGCCCAAGTGCCACCCAGGATACGGAGAAGGCAGGTCTGGACCCGGAAGTGGCTGTTGAGGCGAGGGCAGTACAGCCACTATGACAACCTGCTGAAGGAGTTGGCTGTGGAAGACACCACCTCCTACAAAAATGTCCTGCGGGTGGATAAAGCCATGTTCGGAGAGCTGCTTGAACGTGTTGGCCCACTGGTGGAGAAGCACGACACGTTTTGGAGGAAAGCCGTCCCACCTGGTATGCGCCTGGGCCTGGCTATCACCCTACGTTACCGTACCTGGCTACAGGGGAGTCACTGCCATCATGTTCAGCGGAAAAAATAGCTGTGATTTAGTATGAAAATAAAAATAATGATAAAAAAAAAACTATATACCGGTACCGGTATATCTCATATAGTTTATAATATAACAGTGCGTTTAATCTCCACAGGTAGGCTACACTTCGTGATGAATCATATTTTCTCTAATTGTGGAAGGTAAAATGTATTGATATAAACCTATTTTGTGCGGATATGGTACCTGCACGTCACTCTACACCAGGGGTGTAAAACTTATTTGCTCTGGCGGGCCATGTTTGACACCTTACAATATTGTAGGGCCGCATTAACCCCTTCTGTACCGGCGACGTCTTTTATATTTTATTGTAGCTATGTTTAGACCCTTGCCTGTGGAGATTAAACGCACTGTTATATTATAAACTATATGAGATATACCGGTATCGGTATAGGCCTATCGTTTTTTAATCGTTATTTTTATTTTCATACTAAATCACAGCTATTTTTTCCGCTGAACATGATGGCGGTGTTTAAAATATGCTATCATCAATATTGGACTTTATAGAAATAAATCTATAACAATAGTTTTCGCTTTTTTTAGAATCCCAACTGCACCAAAATATTTGCTCTCAGTTGGTTTTCACCCATAACATTTTTTTTTGTTTTTTCATTTTTTTTTATGAACGGCAAGAGGAAAGGTTATTATATAAAAATTAAAAAAAAAAAAAAAAAAAAAATTGTTATGGGTGAAAACCAACTGAGAGCAATTTGGTATTTCACCGTAGGAGAAGGTTACTGTTCAGTCCGCCCGCCCGTACTTTCCCTCCCCATTTTTACCGATAAAAAATAGGTAGGGTAAGACGGGGTAATTTCGCCGCTGGGTAATTTCGCCACGGTGCTTATAATTTGCATTCAAACGCCGATATCTCCGAAACTATTGCATGGATTCAGCTGCAGTTTGGCTTAGGCAGCATGACCAAAACATTATATATTTGTTTTTTGTTTTTTGGGGATTAAAAACAACCCGTTAATGTTCCCGATGAACCCAGATGCCAACACGTGTATACCGATGAAACCCGGTGCTCAACACGCCGTCCAAACGTCAACAACACGATGTACCCGATGGTACCACGCCAAAAGTCCATCGTACAAATTTTTTGAACAAATCCAAAACTTTGGTGGCCAAGCCCGATTTGCCACGTCCCGCACCGTGGGTAACACGCCGCTCCCCGATGACCCAACACACGTTGGGGATTGCACCACGCTGTGTCCCGATATTCAAATCGGTACATCGGGACCAACATCGTGAATGTGTGAAAGTGGCTTTAAACTTGTGTTGACCTCTGACTATTTTGGTGAGGTTGGTCTTCATGGTGTTAGTGAGCTGGGCCTATAATTAGGCCTTGTAATTGTGGTTGGGTGTGAGAGGGATCTGCCTTGTGTGGGCCAATCGGCTTTCTGCAGACTCCCATTTTCTTATGTTCATATGAGCACTGTGAATCCCTACATTGTCCCTCAAATATGAGTGTACCCACCACCGCTTTTTACGTGTTCTGGCGATTACAACACCGATCAGAGCAATATTATCGGCATCATTATATAATGATTACATTTGTGAACTGAACAGGGAAACTGTTACCGTACACGCGCTACATGTCACTTTGGTCTGAAATCACTGTGTCGCGTATCACTTGCCACGTGTCACTGGGTGTGAAAGATGCACTTAATATCGACACACAACACAAACAGTAGAGTTAGCCTACTTCCCACACCCCACTCGTATACAGCAGGTGATCAAGGCACCACTCTTCACCCCAGTAACCAGTGCCGTTATCCACTCCACTAAACAGGACCATTGTTTTACCTACATATATTTTCACACCCCTGTGGCCTCCATCTCTTACCTTAACTTCCTAAGACTTTATATAACACATTCCATACCCGGTACTACTTGTAATCCCATTGGTCATATATAACACATTCCATACCCGGTACTACTTGTAATCCCATTGGTCAAACTTTGGTTATTCTTTTATTACGGTAATAAAACGTCTCTGTTGTGTTTGACAAGTGTGTGTGTGTGTATTTACCTATTTGTATTTACCTATTTGTAGTTTACAGGAATTGAGCAGCGCTCGTGTTGTCCTGTCTTAGTTACTTTATAATCAATCCATTTTACTTAGACAAGTATCGTAATGGATATTCCCAGTTCCCAGTATTTTGGACTAACATATCATAACTTATGTTGCCCTATTTCCATATTTACTTTTATCCAACCTAGATTTGAACATGTTAATGTTCCTCGCTCTCACCACCTCCCCCTCCAAGTTGTTCCAAGTCTCTATACTCCTATATGGGAAGCTGAATTTCTTTGTGTCCTTACGACATCTGCCCTTCCTCAGCTTAAACTCGTGCCCTCTTGTCCTTCCATTATCCCTCACGAATAGATCTTCCCTATCTACTTGTTCCAAACTTTTTACTCCCTTGAACATCGTTATTAAGTCGCCTCGTTCCCTTCTCTCTTTCAAGGTAGGCAGTTGTAGTGTCTTAAGTCTTTCCTCATATGTCAACTCCTTCAATCTTGGGATCATCTTCGTTGCTATCCTTTGAACTTTCTCTAATTTGTTTATATGTTTTTTCAAATGTGGTGACCATATCACTGCTGCATATTCTAATCTTGGTCTTATCATAGTCATTATCAGTTTTCTTAACATTTCTTCATCCAAATAGTTAAATGCCACTCATATTGGTTATTATTCCATATGCTCCTCCAATGATCATGTTAATATGCTTCTCCGGGGATAGATCATCTTGTATTATCACTCCAAGGTCCTTCTCATGCCGTGTTTTGCCGATTATTTCAATTCCTAATTTGTACTCCCAGCTTGGCCTTATCTCACTTGTTCCCACTTCCAAAACATGACACTTTTCTGCATTGAAACTCATTTTCCAGGTTTGGCTCCATCTGTGCAACTCATCTAGGTCCTTTTGAAGATCCTGACAACTTTCTATACAGGTGACCTTCTTCATGATCTTAGCGTCATCCGCAAACATATTCATATGACTATTCAAGTTTTCTGGCATGTCGTTTACATAAAGTAGGAACATTATCGGACCCAAGACTGATCCCTGTGGTACTCCGCTCGTCACACTCCTCCACTGTGAATATTCGTCTCGTATCGTGGTCCTCATTTCTCTTCCTATTAAAAAGTTTTCCATCCATTTTAACATCCTACCATGTACACCTCCAACAACCTGCAATTTCCACAATAACCTTTTGTGAGGCACCCTGTCAAAGGCCTTTTTCAGGTCCAGGTAAACACAGTCAACCCATCCCTCTCTCTCCTTCGTAACATCTACAACTCTGCTATAAAAGCTTAATAAATTAGATACACAAGATCTCCCTTCCCTGAATCCAAACTGTTTCTCGCTAAGCACCCCCTGTCCCTCAATGAAGTGTGTCCACTTTTTTCTTATAATTTTCTCACAAATTTTGCAAACAATGCTGGTGAGGGACAATGGTCTGTAGTTAAGCGGATTTTCTCTGTCTCCTCCTTTGTAAATTGGTACTATGTTAGCTCTCTTCCATTCCACTGGCAGGTCTCCCTCATTCAGTGAAGATTTGATGATTTCATAGATTGGTTCCACTAACTCTTCCGCACATTCTTTGAGGATCCATCCAGCCACTCCATCTGGTCCCATTGATTTCCTCACGTCCAAATCCTGCATCAATTTCAGCACTTCACTTTTTGTCACTTTCATTTCAGGCATCTGTGGTGTTCTCCTTTCTCTATCAGGTTCTATAAACTCCTCCTCTTTTACAAACACTGACTGAAGCTTTTCATTCATAACTTCACACAATTCTTTATCTTTCTCATAGCTGTTTGTTCCAACTCTTAGTCTGACAATACCTTCTTTTGTTTTTATTTTTCCATTTACAAATCTATAAAATAGTTTTGGCTCGTTTTTGCACTTCTCTACAATATTCCTTTCATATTTATATTGTTCCTCGCGTCGTATCTTTACGTATTCATTTCTTTTCTCCTTGTACTTATTCCAGTTATTTTCACTATGTCTCTTCCGTGCTATATTCCAGGCTCGGTTTCTTCTACCCTGTGCCTTACTACATCTTATATTGAACCATTCTTTTTCCTTCTTTACCCCTGATTGGAACCTTGGGACATATTTATGTATCCCTTCTTCATATACTTTCAAGAAAAGTTTATATTTGTCTTGAACCATTTCCAGGCTTTCTAGTTCCTTCCAATGTATACTTTGGAAATAATGTTTCAATGATTTAAAATCAGTTTTAGCATAGTTGTATCTATTTATTTTATGTCCTTCATTTCTCTCATTTTTTTCCCAAATCCATCTCCATTTCTAAAATCTTGTGATCACTTTTTCCCAAGGGACAACGATAATTTATCTTTCTAACATCATGCGGATCACTGGTGAAGACTAGGTCTAGCCTGGATGGTTCATCCATCCCTCTGATTCGTGTGTTTTCTCTAACATGTTGTGTTAACATGTTTTCTGTTACTAGATTCAGTAATTTACTGCCCCAAGATTCATTATTATTTCCCGCATCTAACCCTTCCCAATTGACTTCCTTACAATTGAAATCACCTGTTAATAATAATTTATTTCTCCTATTAAAAAGTGTGTGTGTGTGAGATTTTGTGATTTTGTGTGTGTATGTGTGCGTGCGTGCGTGCGTGCGTGCGTGCGTGTGTGATGGCTGACGAGTGTATGTTTGAAATGTCTGACGAGTGCAGGTGTGTGTGTTATGTCTGAAAAGTGTGTGACTGTTATGTTTAACTTGTGTGTGTGTTATGTCTGACGAGTGTGTCTCTTATGTCTGATAAATGAATGTGTGTGTTATGCCTGATAAGTATATGGAATGTCTTATGTGTATAGATTGTACTTTATGAGCGTGCCTTATGGTCTTATGGTGTCTAATGTCTAAATTGTGTAGGTGTATATCGGTTATGCCTGATGAGTGTATAGCGGTAGGTCTGCACGTATTATGTATGATGAGTGTGTGGGTGTGTTGTGTATGTTAAGTGTGTGGTTATGCCAATGTATCGTCAATGCAAAACTACAAATTCATAGTAAAATATAGCATACGTTCTCACCTCTGATATTAACGTTTAGGTATAAAGAGTATTAGCGAGGTGATGCGTACAAGTAGACTGGGATGGTATGGACATGTGGAGAGAATGGATGAACAAAATTGGGTGAAAAAATGCAGGTCTGTGATTGTGGAGGGAGCTGCACCAAGGGGTGGACCGAGGAAGACCTGGGATCGGACTATACGCGCCGATCTCAAATCCAAGAACTTGACAAGTGAAGCAGCCCTTAACAGGGTTGCCTGGAATGCCGCCATTAGGACAAGAGACTGAAACTGCACTTATGTGTGGAACACTCAGTCTTAAAATTTTATGTATGTATGTATGTAACTAAGTCGAATCCATGGGTGTTGAAAGTTTGGACGCCTAAGCAACTGTATCCCGCCTGCAGTCACAAAAGGCGGTATCATACATAACAATTTTTCTTATGGAAGCAGTTCTGAGATCTTTTGCAGTGGTATTGGAAACTAGGCTACAAACCTGTGGCCTTCAAAATTACAATTAAGGGTTTTTACCCAGTTGATCCCCAACTATTATATCTGAGCTGCATAAAACTGACTAATGCTAGCCAGGATAAAGTGGAAAATGTCGGTGTACTCAGAAGGTTAAAGATACACAATGTATTTGGTGAGAGGTCTTAGCTGTTATATCTTGCAATTGCATGGGCATGTCCATGTTTGTATATATCCTGTATGTGGACGTGTCTAACTGTTGTTCATGTCTTCTTTGTGGGCGTGGTTGAGATGCCATTGCGGGTGTGTATGTGTGTGGGCGGATCAATACCCCTGCGTAGACTCCTCCCATCCATTTACTCACACTTGCCCCCTCCACCCTCCTCCTCACACTTCCGCCTCCTACATAGGCCTACAGCCACACGTGAGTGTAGGCCCTACCCTCTTTCGTGTGACCCACTAAAACTATGGTGCTCAACATTTATCACCCACCCCTACCACAACTCACCCACCACCCACCACCTATTAATCTATTAACTGTGTCGAGGTCACAATGCGAATCATCCAGACTGGAAAATTCGAATGTAGAAGATAGACCTAAATATTGCCAAAACACGGTGATTTTTCCATCAGAATTGGGGATAAATGCGAGAACATTGCTGTCCTACAATCCCCGATCACAACCGCATCTCGGTCAACTCCTCCCACTTCGTCTCACTTATAGCAACCCACAACACCTCTCTCTGAACAAACCCTCACAACGCTTCCCTCACAACAACTCCCATTAACCCCCTTTCCAAACCAAAACCCGTCCACATCATCACGCATGACACTGGCCCACCACACAATTATAGGCAATCTACCGAGTTTCACTCCACACCACCTCGTAACACTATGGCGCACATACACCACATATATCCTTCCACAAAATCTCCCTCCACACCATGCCATCTCTCCACACCATCTCACAACACCACGACGTCACCGAACACCACTTCCATATCCCACACCCCCTCTCAGGCCTCCCCCTACTGTGATGCTGGAACTCACACCTCCCCACACAGCTGCGATGACCCCCCTACACTTACATACCTACAAAGGCCAACTATTCCAGTATGCAGATACTACAGTAGCCTATATGAAAAGTAAAAATGTCTTTGGACCAAGAGGTATATTAAATGGAGATGTTTGTAGATTTGCTCACCGAAAATTTTGCAACAATATAGTTAGATATGGGAAGTACAGGTTTGGTGTTAACTGCAGATACCACCACCCGCCCCTCTGCCAGGCCTCACTAGAAAACAGGGCCTGTAATGATATCAAATGCCCAGAGCATCATGTTAGAGGGACGTGGAGGAGTACGATAAAGAGCCCAATGGTAACCATAAAACTCTCAAGATATGCGAGGTAGAGACAGAGGAAAAATAATTATAATAATATACCGGGTATTAGCAAATTGGGCCCAAACCTTGCAAATGAGTTTTGATACTGATAAATATAATATACTGTATACAGGAATTGAATCAAACTACTTATAGGCTACTAAATTAATTGAAGTCAACTAAAAAACAATGACAAAGAAACTGACTTAGGATTAGGTTTAACAATATCAAACAATTTAAAACCCTGCCAACAATGTACCGAGGTAGTTACGAGTTAATCCGAGGAGAGCACCATTGACGTTTTTTAAAAGCCCAAGTATCCGAAAAAATTACCTTCAATTCTGAGGGAATTCGTTATATTTACCATATAAAGCATTATTTCTGCTTCATGTGCGAATATTTTACTTATATGATGAACATGTGAATGGTGAAGACCAGAAAATGGGTGTAAGCAGCAAGTATTTAGTGAACAATGTATATTTGTGGTGGGAGGGGTTGGATGGAGGCAGGAGAGAGAGAGAGAGAAACATGCTGCCTCTGCAAGGTCTTTAGAGGCACTGAGCTATGTTAAGCTCGGTTCACACATGCATGAAATAACGTCCCGTCCGGCCACGACCAAAAAAATAGGCAGGACGGCATCAATCTGGAGGCCCCATGGTACACATGCACAAATTAACATCCCGTCCGTCCCCGACCCCTTTTGCTCGGTTCACACATGCACGAATTAACGTTCCGTCCGTCCCCGACCCCTTAATTCGCCTGCAAACGAGCAAGGACGCCGGCAAAATCGCCTATGGTCGGTACACGGACGTGCGGTGTCACCAGCTTACGTGACGCGACGGTGCCACATCGCCGACTCTCCTTCCAACGGTTATTTGCCGATGTTCTCATCCCGTTCGTCGGCGTCTAGACGCCGAATGCTCCCGTGGGTGTCCCGGCCTGACACGTTTTGTGGCAGTTGCCCGGCCCACGCCGACCATATTATGCATGCACAAAATGTTCGCCGCCTCCCGCCCCGCGTCCCGTGTCCTGGCGACACCACACGTCCCTGTACCGACCATAGGCGATTTTGCCGGCGTCCTTGCCCGTTTGCAGGCGAATTAAGAGGTCGGGGCAGGACGAGATGTTAATTCGTGTATGTGTGAACCGAGCTTTAGTCGTCTCTCTCGCCTGTGAGAGGGGGGAGGGGATGCGGAGGACCGTTACTCACCATATTGCATGTGAGAGGGGGGAGGGGGTGCGGAGGACCGTTACTCACCATATTGCATGTGAGAGGGGGAGGGGGTGCGGAGGACTGTTACTCACCACATTGCATGTGAGAGGGGGGAGGGGGTTCGGAGGACCGTTACTCACCATATTGCATGCGAGAGGGGGAGGGGGTGCGGAGGACCGTTACTCACCATATTGCATGCGAGAGGGGGAGGGGGTGCGGAGGACCTACTCACCATATTGCATGTGAGAGGGGGTGCGGAGGACCTACTCACCATATTGCATGTGAGAAGGGGGAGGGGGTGCGGAGGACCTTTACTCACCGTATTGCATGTGAAGGGGGGAGGGGGTGCGGAGAACTGTTACTCACCATATTGCATGTGAGAGGGGGAAGTGGGTGCGGAGGACCTACTCACCATATTTCATGTGAGAGGGGGGAGGGGGTGCGGAGAACTATTACTCACCATATTGCATGTGAGAGGGGGAAGGGGGTGCGGAGGACTGTTACTCACCATATTGCATGTGAGAGGGGGGAGGGGGTGCGGAGAACTGTTACTCACCATATTGCATGCGAGAGGGGGAAGGAGGTGTGGAGGACCATTACTCACCATATTTTGCGCAGAAATAAGGGAGGAATGACGAATATATGGAAAAATAGCCAATCATGGAGGAGGGGTCACATGTTGGGGAAAGAAAGGAAGTACGAGAGGGTGAATATGCAACCTAATCACATATTGCTTCTATTTGAGTGCCTGTGGGTTTTTTTTTTTTTTTCCATGGGCTTTCTTCTGTGAGGCCTATCGCATCCGCTTATACAGACACTTCAGTAAGGCGTATTGCTTTTGCCGGGTTAAGAAAGCAAATCCAATTAGTGGTCTCTATTGGAAGATCGTTTGAATACAAATCCGAAAATTTTATTATAACTTTATACAATTCTTTGGTTCGCCCCCATCTTGAATACTTTGTACAATTTTGGTGGCCATATCCAAAGGACGTAGCCTAGATAAACTGGAGAGAATACAGCGGAGAGTAAAACAAAATATATAATTGCTATATAAAGAAATAAGTTATATAGCCTACGCAGGGTAAGAGGGGACCTAATTGAAGTGTTTAATATTATTAAAGAAATTGACAATATGGATGTCAACAAATGTGTCATTCAAATTACACTAGAGGAAATGATTGGAAGATAATTGGAAAACCTTTTTTACTCATGATGCAATTTTTTTTTTTTTCATTCGAGTAGTATGGAATGGACTTTTTAGTAATGTCATTTAAATTAGGGGGATTTTAGGCACCAATCGAGCAGGGGAGGCCACATAGGCATATGGTAAGGAGTTGCTGGAACTCCAGTTTCATTTGCCTGGCTTCCCCGACTTTCTATCTGTGCCTCATCCACACAGAGTAATCCAGCTAACTCTCACAAACACCCTTTAAAAAAGGAAAACAAAAACAAGTGTAGTACGGTACTGAACAACTTTTGTTATGCAATTTTAATAAGGGTGGTGTCTACTTCATGCTCAGCTGGATAACACAAACAAATGATAACATTATATATACAATGGTTATATTAACGTAAGAGCATGGACAGTAACACAAGTAACACATAATGAATAACATAAATATACAATATGGTATCAGATATAGTTTATATACTACCTGTGCTCGTGGCAGCAGGCTATATATCACCTTAGGTTACAACAATACAATTCACTTAACTCGTGATAATTAAACATATATATATATATATATATGTGTGTGTTTTGTATAACAGTTAGTTAATATGTGTTCCGAAGAACTAGTTATATAATTATTTTTCTGGAGCCTTTATATGCCTTTGCAAAAAGGGGGCAACTAACTGAACAAAGTACCCGGTATGTTCACATCTAGACTCTTGATTTTGGGATTGACAGTTCCTATTATCCGTCCGCTTAGGGCGCGACAGATCCTAACTTTGACTTCTCTTAATCGCTTGGCATTCCTAGCTCATTTGCTAAGCTAATAGTCCCTAACATCAACTCATCAATCTCGTTGTAGCGTCTGCTACCTTGATCAAGGGCTTTCCAGTCTCCCTGCTACAGGTGAACTATGCAAAACTTCTTTGAGTCATTTAACTAATCAGTTGATAATTAGTCTGGAAACTAATCTCAAAGTTAATTGAGCAAGTTAACAGGCATTTGATCAAAAAAGTCCTCAGTGCATCCTCGAGGCCTTTGCAAATTATTAATACTGGTATAAGTAGTCTATCGACCGTCTATCAGTCCTATAATCGCCTGTTGCAAGTTTCAAAAGGGGTGATAGGGCCAGGGCGTCTCGTCTGCTTATCACCTCGTTGTCGGCTGCGCCTTCGTCCATTCCTCTTTCTGATATGGGCGTCGAAGGGCTGTGGCTAGGAAGGGCGTTAATGTCCCACGCCTAAATTCATCTCCCAATTTGTAGTTAGCTCCTTGAAATATTGGTCCGGGGCCCCTAGGGTGTGCCCTTGGATCAGCTTCTGCAGCTCCAGGTTATTTGTAACGGGAGGTAGCTGCAGCAGTGGTGGCCGGAGGCTCGAAGTAGTCTGTCATTCAGTTCTTTGGTAGTCTCAACATCTCTTTCTGTATCACCTTGTCCTGTGCCTTCCTTCCTACCAGGGGCTGCAGTAAGGGGAGCTGGGTAGAGGAGGTCCCGAGTTCTTGAGAACAGCGGGCTGGAATGTTTCTGGTTGCAATAGTGGGTCCTTTTAAAGCCTGGTGGTGGATGGCTTGTTCCTCTGCCAGCCAATCACAAAGCCCCTCAGGTCAGGTCGCGAGTTGTCACTTTTCTTGCGTCCAGTTTCACATTTCCTGCGTCCAGCTTCACCTTCTCAAGCTCGTTTCCGCTTTTACTTTTAGCCAGCCAATCAAGGTTGCGGGTGGCTTGGTGATCTGGAGTCATGAGGAGAGGGATGGTGGCTATTTTCCTCTGGGGCAGTTCCGCCCGAGGCTGTTTCCTTGACTTGGGGGATTTCCCAACAATCCGCTAGATAAATATCTCGCTCTTAATCCCTGATTAACTGCGTTTACAAACGAATTACATCATTCTTTACTGTTCTATTATTTAGTTTTTTTTTCTCACATAGGTTAGGTAGTTTAGTCACAAGCAGCCTCATTAGAATCAGTATATCTGTTGTTGCTTGTTTTCCTTTGTACTAATTCACACAGCTTCACCTACTTTCACCCATCGCTACACCACTGCCCGCTCTGCTTACCAACTACCGTACTATACTCGTCCCAGCAGTCACTCACTTTATTGTATATCCATTACTGCACACTCATGCTTTGACATATCACTGCCTATTTTTATCCACTGCAATCACTGTCATTTGCTTCTACCGTCTCCACATTCAACCATTATTTAGCCAATGTTGTTCATTCATCCATGATTAATTCATTATATCTTTCATTCATTCATTTCTGCTCAGTCATCCATTCATTCACCCACACATTATTTTCTATTCCCTCACTTTTATTCACCCAGCCTTCTGATCACACACTTATAATTGCCGACTTGCAAGTTACGTTCTATAAGGAAGTTGGAGCTGTAGACAACGATGTTTAACAGCATGTACAGCTAAAATACGGTCGTAGTACATTTATACATATATAAAACCCAATTCAACTTGACATTTATCCATCAGAAACGTACATTAATATTGTATTTCTGTTTAATATCGATGTTCACGGCTCCAACTTCCTTATAGTCTGAACTCGCAAGTGGTCATTTGTATGCGCTGGTACCTACGGTACTACTATCCATCTATTTTTCCACCCACACATTAGGCTACCGCTATTCGTTGCATCCAATACCGTACCCACCCACATCTCTTCATCCATCCATCTAACCCTTTGACCAGAATGTCATTATTACCGGTAGGCTGTATAGCAACCGTGTTCAGTACTCGGATCGCCCACCACCAATCATTCATCCATCCTATCCACCCCCATATTACTCATATCCAACAATCATCCACTTCTATCCATTCGTCCATCTATCTACATGTTTCATAAACCCATGACTCACCCATATCTATCCATCAATCCACTGCTCACTCACTAGTATCCATTCACACATCAATCATTATATCCACTACTCATCTGTTTCTATCAATTCATCCACCCCGGATATTTAGGCTTATTTGCAAATTACACGTTTTTCCGAATATTGACTAGCTACTTGTTATACTTGTTCATCTCCTATATTGACTAGCTACTTGTTATACTTGTTCATCTCCTATACATGTACTGATCTACTGCATAACAATATTGACTAGCTACTTGTTATACTTGTTCGTCTCCTATACACGTACTGATCTACTGCATAACAATATTGACTAGCTACTTGTTATACTTGTTCATCTCCTATACACGTACTGATCTACTGCATAACAATAGCCATACCTTCAAGTAAACTTTAGATAATTGTGTAAGTTGTAACCCCCCCCCCCACCTTTCCACCCATTCCCTCCCTCTTCCTCCCTTAAAAGTCATACCGGTATCGTTTCTTTTACTCGCAGGGATCCTAGTCACACTGCATTATTTGTTGTGCTGTATCACACAATTGAGCTATCTTTCTCCACACCCCAGTTTCAGCCACGTAGCTGCCAGGCACTCTTGTTTGTTTACATATTGCTCCCCCCACCTCTAAGCAGACCAATTAGCGTGCCTCTTCTCGTATACAGGGCCAAACATGCTTACTTAATACATATACTCATGGTAATCTATTTTCAAGTTCTCTGTCTCATCTCTGCATCCTTCTATAATATCATACGCCACATATTTTAAGCATCGCTTGTTTACTGATATATCCGTATTCTTATCCACCCACTTATCTCTGCTGTTTTATCTCACTTTGTTAACTTATCGGTACGTTGTATGTTTGTACCACTACCTGTATCCACTTCCCTCCATAGTTCTACCCCTGCCGTTCTCTGTATGTCTTTCCACCCACCCCACTTTTTAGTCTTCCACCATTACCCCCTCCCCCCCCCCCCCTCCCCTTGTATTTACTCGCATCCTGGTTCATCTCCCACTTGTATAATGACCCACCTTCGCCCACCCCTTCCTAATTTTAACATCAACCCACACTCTCATTTATCTTCCCCTGTCAGAAGATCACGACTACTATCCTCCAAAGTTTACTCTCTTTCGACTTTCTCCATTTCACATGTTTACCTCACTAAACCTACTTCCCAACACCTGTAGGATTCGGATTACTTTGCTTTTTCCTCCGGCTTAGGATAAACTCCCTTCCACCCATCCCACACACATACCTGAATTAATTTTCATTCACCTGCGGCTCACATGAAGTCTGCCTAAACCTCATATCAGCCCACTCAAAGTTTTATGCCTTCATGCCATGCTACCATTTCCCTTGTTCACACACATTTCATAGATTAGCTACTAACAGCCTCGTTAACATCAATATATATGTTGTTCGTATTCCTGTGTACACTACAAACCCATTAAATTCATCATACCACCCTAAACTCGCAAATAATAGTTCACAAACTGCCTCAGACTCCCCTAACCAAAGCTCACCCTAGCCATCTTTGCCCCAGTCAAGGTCCCAGCCTGCCTGTAACTCCCGCCAAGGTCAGGATACTCAACACATATACATACAACCAGGGACCCTGCATACACATTTGCATCTCCCTCAGCTCTTCGCATTTTGATAGCTGACACCGCAATTATCGTGCCAGCCAACAATACTCAGAATATTTGGTAACTGAATATAAAAAGTTAGTTTAAGTTTGATTGCCTAATTATTCTATACAGGTCAAACTTATTACGTTGAAATAATGCAAGAAGGTGTTTCGTCACAAATATCTCGCCATGTCGTAAATCGAGAGAACTTATTTGAGTATCCAAACCCTGAACCCCACGTCAAGCTGAGCAAGTTTGTTATTACCTTATCATCACACGCCGCACCCAGCCTTTGCCAGAAATGTTGCAGTTTAGGTTACACACTTTTATAATTTACATTTTTCCTCTCACCCCATATGTTTCGGAGTGTGAGGAACGAAACACATACCGATAGTTAAATGAGAGAGAGAGAGAGAGAGAGAGAGAGAGATCAACTAATATTGCAATGTGTATTATTTTTATTTTTTATTTTTTATTATTTACCCTCCCCTCCTCCTCCAGCTTAATAGATACCTCCGCCAACACACTTTGACGGTGGTTATGAGTTCGCCTCCGTTTGTTTGTATGTCTGTTTATCAGTATACTGTACAATATATCTCACAAAGTTATGAACCGATTTTCACGAAATTTGGTGAGCAGATAGGATATGCGCTAACGAAAAATTTATTCAATGCTTTGATTCTTATGTTATTTTCCTTTCTTGTAAATAGTTTGCAAGTTTGTCTCTGATTGTTTCGAGCCGTTTATATATGATTGAAGTCAAGCTGATTGGACGATAGTTGCAAATGTGTTGTCTATGTTTTAATAATATGAGTTACATTAGCTAACTTCCATTCATTGGGCACATTGTCTCTCTGCATTGTATAGTTAAAATGTAGTGTTACTGGTTTTGATATCTCGTCTCTTAATTCTTTCATTTTATTTTGAGAAATAGTATCAGGTTCAGGAGTTTTATTAGACTTTAGGTTGCTAATGCTATTTTATTACATCTATTACCGTAATTTTGTCATCACTTAGAATATAATTATTGTGTATTAAAGCAGGTGGTGGGGCAGGTCGGATCGAACTCATATGTAAAGACTGATGCAAACAAAAGTAACTGAGACTATAACTCATCTGGACTCCGTCATCAACAAGATCTTCCATTTTCGATAAATAGTGGTCCGATTCTCCTGTTTTAAGTTCCACCCACCATTTCTTCCCTGTTTAACCCGTTCCGTCCACGTTAACACCCCTATTACTCAATTTATTAACTTCACTCCCAACACCAAACACCTCCCAATGAAATTAATGAAAGTATAATTATGGTCCACCTGGGATATATGAGAGAGAGAGAGAGAGAGAGAGAGAGAGAGAGAGAGAGAGAGAGAGAGAGAGAGAGAGAGAGAGAGATTCATTCAACGACTGACTTAATGAATATGGTGTGTGTGTGTGTGCGCGCGAGAGTGTGTGTGTGCGTGCGTGCGTGCGTGCGTGTGTGTGTGTGTATTTACCTATTTGTATTTACCTATTTGTAGTATACAGGAGTTGAGCTTTTTAGGCTCGTATTGTCCCGCTTCCTGAGTTACAATTATCTAACTTTGCCTTAAAAATATGAATGTTTTTGGCACACACCACTTCCTCTTCCAACTGATTCCATTTACTTATACTTCTGTAAGGGAAACTATACTTTCTCACATCTCCTTTACATCTTCCTTTCATTAGCTTATATCTATGCCCCCTAGTTCTACCATTATCTTTCACAATATAACCCTTCTTGTCCACCTTTTCGAGTCCTCTCACACATTTGTACATCATAATCATATCGCCTCTCTCCCTCCTATCCATTAGAGATGGTAAATCTATTTTTTTTAATCTCTCCTCATATGGTAATTCTCTCAGTTCTGGTATCATCCTAGTTGCAGCTCTCTGAACCTTCTCCAGCTTCTTTATATGCTTTTTTAGATGTGGTGCCCACACCACTGCCGCATACTCCAGTCTTGGTCTCACCAATGTTTTTTATTATTTTCTCCAGCATCTCCTCGTTTATATAGTTAAAGGCTATTTTTATTCTGTTTAGCAGTCCATATATTTCTCCCACTATCTTATTAATATGATTCTCAGGTGAAAGATCACTCCTAACAGTTATCCCTAAGTCCTTTTCTTTCTCTGATGGGTTAATAGTGTTTTCTCCTAACTTATATTCCATATGAGGCCTTCTTTTACTTACTCCCATTTCCACTACATGAAATTTATTTGTGTGTGTGTGTGTGTGTGTGTGTACTTACACTAGTTGTACTTACACTAGTTGTATTTGCGGGAGTGAGCATGCTCGTTAATTCCCGCCTCCTAAGATATGTTTGTCATACCGTGCTTTGAAACTATGCACTGATGGTGCAGACACTACTTCGGCTGGCAATTTGTTCCACCCACTAATCGAGTTGGTAGGAAATCTTTTACTTTTCAGATCAGATTTACTATTTAGCACTTTTAGTTTGTAGCTGTGACCTCTTGTCCTCTCACCTCCATCCCTCTCTATGAAGTTTTCTTGGTCGATTTTGTCAATACCTCTAACACATTTATATATCTGAATTTGCTGTCCTCGTTTCCTTCTCTGTTCCAGTGTAGGTAGATTCAATCTCTCGAGCCTCTCTTGGTACTCCAAATTTTCCAAACCTGGGATCATCCTCGTAGCTGCTCTCTGTACCCTCTCAATTTTGTGGATATGTTTCTTCAAGTGAGGGGACCACACTACAGATGCATATTCCATCCTGGGTCTTATTATTGCCGTTATTATTTGTTTCATGGTGTTTTTATTAAGATAATTGAAAGACATCCTAATATTTGCCAATAATGCCAGTGATTCTCTCACTATCTTATTTACGTGGCTTTCTGGAGACATGTTATCCCTAAATTCTATCCCCAAGTCTTTTTCTTTTTCTGCTTTGGGAATCACTTCGTTTCCTAGTTTATAATCTTTTCTAGGTCTGTACTTGCTTTTACCCATTTCTAGAGTCTTACATTTCCCTGCATTGAACTCCATATTCCATTTGATGCTCCATTCATGGATCTTTTGCAAATCTGCTTGGAGCTCAAGGCAATCCTCCTGGGTTCTGATCGTTTTAAGCAGCTTAGCATCGTCCGCAAACATACTCATGTAGCTTGTTAGTCCCTCAGGCAAGTCATTTACAAATATTAGAAACATGATTGGGGCTAGAACAGATCCTTGTGGTACCCCACTCGTAATTTGAGTCCAGTTTGACGATTTCCCCCTTACTGTTGTTCTCATCTGTCTTCCGCTAAGGTAGCTCTCCATCCATTTCAGCAGTTTGTCTCCTACTTTTCCCTCATGTTTTAATTTCCACAGCAATCTCTTGTGTGGAACTTTGTCAAATGCCTTTTTAAAGTCTAGGTAGGCACAGTCTACCCATCCTTCCCTCTTGTCCACTGTGTCTATTACTCTAGAGTAAAAACTCAACAAGTTGCTTATACATGATCTGCCACCTCTGAATCCAAATTGTCGGTCAGTAATTAATCTTTTGGATTCCAGGTAGTTCACCCATTTGTCCCTTATTAATCCTTCCAGAATCTTCATGAGGATGCTCAATAGTGATACAGGTCTATAGTTCAGTGGTTTATCTCTGCTTCCTCCCTTAAATATAGGAATAATGTTTGCTCTTTTCCATTCTGTAGGTACTATCCCTGTGACCAATGATTTGGTCATTATGTCATATAACGGTATACTCAGTTCCATAGCATTTTCTTTAATAATCCAGCCTGATACTCCGTCCGGTCCAGCGGCTTTGTTTGGATCCACCTTACTCATTTTGTCTATGAGCTCTGGTCTGTTAAATGTTACTTCCGGCATTTCCTCTGTACCTATCTCATTGGTTTCTGGTGCAATGAATTCTCCTTCTTTTGTAAATACTGATGCAAAATTTCGATTTAGTTCTTCCGCAATCTCCGTATCCTCTTCTATGATTCTGTTTCCACTTTTAATCTTAACGATCGTGGCTTTTATCTTCCTTTTGCCGTTTACAAACTTGAAAAACATTTTTGGATTCTTTTCATAGTTCTCCACTATCCCTTTCTCATGGTTTGCCTCTGACCTCCTCCTCATTTCTGTGTATTTGTTTCTCTCCTCTTTATACTTTTGCCTGTTATCTTCCGAATCCCAGTTTCTCATCTTTTCCAGGCTTTGTTTTTTGCTTCCTGTGCTTGCCTACATTCGCGGTTAAACCATACTTTGCGATTACTTTTTTTCCTTTTATTAATGTACTTAGGGACAAAAGTTTGTATACCAGTATCATAGATCTCCATGAATGCCTTGAGTTTTTTGTCTACCTCACTTTCAGATAACACCTGATCCCAATTTTGTGACTTGAAAAAATCCCGTAGTCCTACGAAATCGGTTCTGGAATACATCCAGTGATTTTCCTTGTGTTTTTCCCTTCCCTTGGGTAGATTATACTTCAATAGTAAGTCTATGTCTAGAACTGCATGGTCGCTTTTTCCTAGTGGGCATAGGTACTGAATACTTTGAACCTCCTCGTTATATATGTGTGTGTGTGTGTGTGTGTGTGTGTGTGTGTGTGCGTGTGTGCGTGTGTGCGTGTGTGTGTGCGTGCGTGTGTGTTTGTGTGTGCGTGCGTGCGTGTATGTGTACTTACTCTAGTTGTATTGCGGGAGTGAGCATGCTCGTTATTTCCCGCCTCCTATATGTGTAGGTGTTATATGTATCGTTGGAATGGCTGTGGATGTGTGTGTAGTCTGTATTTTTAGCCAATTGGCGACATCGGAAACGAAGGCTTAGGGTGGATCTGTATGGTACCATTCTCACTATAGACGGTACCGTCTCGCCCGAAGGCTTAGGTAGCCATCAGCTTAGGTGAACCATATGATACCCATCTCGTCTTGTACGGTACCATTTTTGCCAACCCCAGATGGGACGTCACAACGTCGTCCACTTATTCCAGGTACCTATTTACAGCTAGGTGAACTGAGGCTAACACATGAAAGGAGACAAGCCCAATTTGTCTCCGCCCGGCTGGGGATTGAACCCCCGACCCCTCGTGTATGAGACGAGAGCTCTACCTATTATAGGCTACGGGCTCTGTGTGTGTGTGTGTGTGTGTGTGTGTGTGTGTGTGTGTGTGTGTGTGTGTGTGTGTGTGTGTGTGTGTGTGTGTGTGTGTGTGTGTGTGTGTGTGTGTGTGTGTGTGTGTGTGTGTGTGTGTGTGTGTGTGTGTGTGTGTGTGTGTGTGTGTGTGTTTTATCATTCTTGTCAGATTCTTCCAGCCAAGGTCATATCACATCTACCTTGGTTCGTTGATGGCTAGCATGGAGATAGTGTTAACTAGACCAAGAATACAGTACCTTATCCATAACAAAGTTTACCCAGATAGATACAGTATGTACAGTTGGCCAAATAAGTGAGGTTGCGGCAACAAGTATATTTCGATCAATAATTGGTATCATCATTATCTAAGCATTAATTCATCGTTTCGAGTGAGGTACACAAACATGTTCCTATCTTTACACACCCTATTCAACATCTGACAGCCATTAATACAGCAAACAGTGAGCACAGCGTAATGACAGCGGAGACACCAACACGACTTATTTGGCCAACCGTACCATGCCTTAACTTAAACGAGAATACATTATAAACTCTTACACAATATTTGTAATGTCTGGCAAAGGCAATTATATGTACAGAATAAAGTGTACAGTATGTGAGGCGGCCTCACACGAGCATTTATTATATGTACAGAATAAAGTGTACAGTATGTGAGGCGGCCTCACACGAGCATTTATTATATGTACAGAATAAAGTGTACAGTATGTGAGGCGGCCTCACACGAGCATTTATTATATGTACAGAATAAAGGGTACAGTATGTGAGGCGGCCTCACACGAGCATTTATTATGTACAGAATAAAGGGTACAGTATGTGAGGCGGCCTCACACGAGCATTTATTATATGTACAGAATAAAGGGTACAGTATGTGAGGCGGCCTCACACGAGCATTTATTATATGTACAGAATAAAGGGTACAGTATGTGAGGCGGCCTCACACGAGCATTTATTATATGTACAGAATAAAGGGTACAGTATGTGAGGCGGCCTCACACGAGCATTTATTATATGTACAGAATAAAGGGTACAGTATGTGAGGCGGCCTCACACGAGCATTTATTATATGTACAGAATAAAGGGTACAGTATGTGAGGCGGCCTCACACGAGCATTTATTATATGTACAGAATAAAGGGTACAGTATGTGAGGCGGCCTCACACGAGCATTTATTATATGTACAGAATAAAGGGTACAGTATGTGAGGCGGCCTCACACGAGCATTTATTATATGTACAGAATAAAGGGTACAGTATGTGAGGCGGCCTCACACGAGCATTTATTATATGTACAGAATAAAGGGTACAGTATGTGAGGCGGCCTCACACGAGCATTTATTATATGTACAGAATAAAGGGTACAGTATGTGAGGCGGCCTCACACGAGCATTTATTATATGTACAGAATAAAGTGTACAGTATGTGAGGCGGCCTCACACGAGCATTTATTATATGTACAGAATAAAGTGTACAGTATGTGAGGCGGCCTCACACGAGCATTTATTATATGTACAGAATAAAGGGTACAGTATGTGAGGCGGCCTCACACGAGCATTTATTATATGTACAGAATAAAGGGTACAGTATGTGAGGCGGCCTCACACGAGCATTTATTATATGTACAGAATAAAGTGTACAGTATGTGAGGCGGCCTCTCACGAGCATTTATTAACAAAGGCAGTATAGGAAGTATAGAAAGGCTGTGTTACCAATTTCTGTCAGGTTAAGGGGAGGTTTTTAGTTTGTTTCCTACTCCTCCAGCAATCTTAAAATTTCACCCCCTTGACCCCCTTTCAAGATAAATGTATACATTTTTCGGTAGAAAAATGTCCCGGCCGAAGGCCGGTTGCTCTTAAATTACAGGCTCGCTATCGCTCGCCAGGATAAAATCAACGCCTAAATGGCACGAAAGGTCTTAAAATTGACAGAATGGGGCGGAAATTCTTAAAATCACCAAACTAATGGGGAAAACGTCTTAAAATCTCAAAAACAATGGGGCTAGACATGAGGGAGAAAGGGGTCCAGAAAAAAGTCCCTCAAGTGGAAATCTCCCCTTAACTTGAATACATTTTAGTTCATCTTGTTTTATATAATGATAGTTGACGGCTTTAATTGCCGATACCGTACAATACTCTAATCCCAAGTATCATGTAAAGGTACGATATTGCTGTCATTTACGATATTGGTGTCATTTACGATAGTGGTGTCATTTACGATATTGGTGTCATTTACGATATTGGTGTCATTTACGATATTGGTGTCATTTACGATATTGCTGTCATTTACGATACTGCTGTCATTTACGATATTGCTGTCATTTACGATATTGGTGTCATTTACGATGTTGGTGTCATTTACGATGTTGGTGTCATTTACGATATTGCTGTCATTTACGATATTGCTGTCATTTACGATATTGCTGTCATTTACGATATTGCTCTCATTTACGATATTGCTGTCATTTACGATATTGCTGTCATTTACGATATTGGTGTCATTTACGATATTGCTGTCATTTACGATATTGCTGTCATTTACGATATTGCTGTCATTTACGATATTGCTGTAATTTACGATATTGCTGTCATTTACGTTATTGGTGTCATTTACGATATTGCTGTCATTTACGATATTGCTGTTATTTACGATATTGCTGTCATTTACGTTATTGGTGTCATTTACGATATTGGTGTCATTTACGATATTGCTGTCATTTACGATATTGCTGTCATTTACGATATTGCTGTCATTTACGATATTGCTGTCATTTACGTTATTGGTGTCATTTACGATATTGGTGTCATTTACGATATTGGTGTCATTTGCTCCTAATTACCTCCGCCAACGAAGTTAGACAGAAGTTATGTTTTTGCCTGTTTGTTTGTCTGTATATCTTTAAACAAGATATCTCACTAAGTTATTTACAGATTTTCACGAAATTTGATGAACAGGTAAGATAGGCTATACGCCAAGGAAAATGTGATTCAATTTAAGGGGAGGTTTTTTAGTTTGGTCCCTAGTATAGATATCTTTCAAGCTTAAGATTACACCCCCTTGAGCCCCTTTCAAGATAAATTTGTACATTTTTCGGTAGAAAAATGTCCCGACTGAAAGCCGGTTCCTCTTAAATTACAGGCTCGCTATCGCTCGCCAGGATGAAATCGACACCTAAATGGCATGAAAGGTCTTAAAATTGACAGAAATGGGTTGAAAGTTCTTAAAATAGTCAAAATAATGGGGCAAACGTCTTAAAATTAGAAAAACAATGGGGCTAAACATGAGGGAGAAAGGAGTCGAGGAAAAAATCCCTCAAGTGGACATCTCCCCTTAAGATATGTGTATATTTGTTTATTCTTTTCTTAGTTGCCTCTCTAGACTTTCATCAAACAGTCCCAAGAGATAAATGTGTACATTACAGGCTCGCTTACGCTAGCCAGGAATTTATCGACACCTAAATGGCACGGAAGGTCATAATCTGCACCTACCTGGTCTTAATATTGATTAAGAAATAGGGCGAAAGGTCATAAAATCACTAGCCTATAATAATGGGGTGAATGTCTTAAAATATCAAAACTAATGGGGCTAAACATGAGAGAGAAGAGGGTCCAGAAAACAAAAACTCCCCTTAGGAGGCGATCCATGAGTTATGAACCGATTTTCACGAAATTTGGTGGGCAGATAGGGTATGCGCCAAGGAAGAAGTGATCGAAGTTAAGAGGTAATCCGGATCATATGTCACACTGGTGTCATTGTGTGCAGTTAAGTTTAATTTGTCACAAATTCAGCATAGGCGGAGGTATGCGCTCTACGGGGATACTGTAGTAAGTTTATTGTTACGATAGCCTAATTATTGGTATGTTTTTTTACGCATTTGTGAAGGGATCTTAACCCTTGTCTAGCGGGGTGTTTTGGGGTCATTTGGGCATATTCAGGCCCTCCTGCATGATAAATCAAGCATCTGCATGAAACAAAAATTATTTAGCAAAAAACTAGGCACTAAAAGCTTCAAAATGAGACCAGAACGAGCTACGTAGCACTCGTGGTTCTCTTGCAGTGGTGCCACGAACATGGAAGTTTAGCATATATCGGTATATTTTTCCCAGCTATGCTCACTACTGGCTACACTGCCGGCCTCTCGAGAACACAGGGAACATGAGTTAATGGGCGGCGGTAAGCCCTGGGAGTCGGCTGTCTGGCCCGCTGCTCTCCCGGCCATTTGCACTCGATTTTAACCCTTTAAAAGCCTTAATAATGCTCCTAACTTGCTGCAAATTGGTGCACGACTTAAGTCGAGCGCCACTCTTTAACACTTATCAATTAAATGAAACGGTACTGGCAGCTATATTTAGTAAGTTATCTGCATACAGTACCGATATGGTATGATACAAATAAGCTACCAGTACCCAATATCTATATTGTATGTTGAGCGGTACTTGAAAAGTAGACAGAATGGATAAAAAGCACTATCTGCGAAACGTTGTCAATAAAGTGATCTTCCTCAGATGGTGTTTTTTATCCATCTATATTGTACGGGACTTCTTGTACCTTACCTTGTACCGTACCTTTTACCGTACCTTTTCGTTAGTCTTCGATGACAATGCCTTTCCTAAATGCGCGTTTGGAGGATATACTGTATCTGATCTTGACTACACTTTTGTGTTTATACATTCCCGGTACCGTACTTCTTTTGTTGTCATATTTTGTCGGTTTTCCTTTTACCAAGTAATTTAATAAATACATAGGCCTACAGTACAGAGTATCAGTATATTATATTGTTGCCACTAGTACCGTATATGATAACTGATATTACATAAAGTAGGCCTATAGCCTATCGGTATAGATACTGCACAGTATATTATGTAAGATGCAGCATTGAACATGGTTAATAATATTTTAAGTTTTCACTCATTATTGGTTGGGTAATTCAACAAGTACAGTTGCGGAGGATTAACCACACTTGATTCCTAAGTGCGATATAACTCAATGTTTGGACACATTATTGGACCACAGTTATATTGATTATGTCGGTTAGTTTTACTAGTCATTGTTTACTGTCTCCTTTGGCCGTACTAAAGTGTGACTCTCCTTGTATATTTGGCTACATCACAACACCTGTAACCCCTTCAGTCAGACTATTTGGCTACATCACAACACCTGTAACCCCTTCAGTCAGACTATTTGGCTACATCACAACACCTGTAACCCCTTCAGTCAGACTATTTGGATACATCACAACACCTGTAACCCCTTCGAGTCAGACTATTTGGCTACATCACAAACACCTGTACCCCTTCAGTCAGACTATTTGGCTACATCACAACACCTGTAACCCCTTCAGTCAGACTATTTGGCTACATCACAACACCTGTAACCCCTTCAGTCAGACTATTTGGCTACATCACAACACCTGTAACCCCTTCAGTCAGACTATTTGGCTACATCACAACACCTGTAACCCCTTCAGTCAGACTATTTGGCTACATCACAACACCTGTAACCCCTTCAGTCAGACTATTTGGCTACATCACAACACCTGTAACCCCTTCAGTCAGACTATTTGGCTACATCACAACACCTGTAACCCCTTCAGTCAGACTATTTGGCTACATCACAACACCTGTAACCCCTTCAGTCAGACTATTTGGCTACATCACAACACCTGTAACCCCTTCAGTCAGACTATTTGGCTACATCACAACACCTGTAACCCCTTCAGTCAGACTATTTGGCTACATCACAACACCTGTAACCCCTTCAGTCAGACTATTTCACGACAGTTCGGAGCTGCCATTCACCACCACCGTCCAAAACACTAATTTATATTTATAAGAAACTCAGACTGATATTAGGAGGTGTAATGCACACTAACATTTAAAGTGATAAGGATAGCTGGCATCGTGTGCTATGCTCTTTAGTACATATTTAGTATACGGTCATTACGGTACCGGTAGTCTAGTAAGTACACTCTAGGACTTAAAGTGATAAGGATAGCTGGCATCGTGTGCTATGCTCTTTAGTACATATTTAGTATACGGTCACTACGGTACCGGTAGTCTAGTAAGTACACTCTAGGACTTCGACAAGATTCTCAACTGAATCGAATCTTCTAATTATTTG
Organism: Paralithodes platypus; assembly: GCA_032716605.1. Classification (NCBI taxonomy): domain Eukaryota; kingdom Metazoa; phylum Arthropoda; class Malacostraca; order Decapoda; family Lithodidae; genus Paralithodes; species Paralithodes platypus. The sequence continues at coordinate 33,681,133 of CM064552.1, read as the reverse complement.
TTTTACCTAACAACAACAACCTATTATACACGTTTCGGAGGTTCGTTTTGCTGTTCAAGGGTTCACATTGGGTCAGGATTTATGTCTTATGTGTTGGCCCAATTAGTAGGCTGTATCGATAAAAAATACTACCCACAACAAATAACAAATATATTAATTAATTTAATATCCATGTAATGTAACTAATCGTAATATTGTTTGGTTAGGCCTAGTTGTATTATCGAGTTTGCGTACTAATTCGGTAACTTCGTACTAATTTGCTAGTCTACCCTAAACCCCTTTAGCCTATCTGTATTACAAAATATATCCACACACAGGTGTTATCTTTTATCAGCTGCCAGTGTCGAGTGATATCCAGCTGCTATCTCTCAATGATCAACAAACATTTATCTGGTGCCTTCGTTAGATACGGGAAAGGACAGAAGGACAGGACATTATTACCTCTCCAAAATTAGTTTTCTGCCCACAGCTAACTCAAAGACAACTGCAGAGGTTGAAGTAACTAAACTAAAGGTTTCTAAATACCCCTGATGGTAACAAAGGCTTTAAAGTATCCCTAATAGGCTCAACATCGCGTCATATGTCGGAGAGGGTTAATTAACACCTTTGCCAATGTTTTTAAATAATATTGTTCATTGATAGTTCTCAACAATTTGCATGATCCTCGTCATCGGTCTTTTTGATTGTACTGGTACTGATACTGTGTCGACCTATACGTATATACATAATTTAAATCCAGATTAAGGGGGGTGACCTGTTTTTGTTCTGTCCTTTTCTATCTTTCTCTGGCTTGTATCCATTTGGCCCCATTCAGCCTACTGTTTTAAGACGTTTATCCTCATCCAGGTGTCAATTTTTTACTGGTGAGCGGTAGCGAGCCAGCATTTATTATTATTATTTTTTTGACAGCAGGCTAAATTTGTACATTTTTCGATAGAAAAATGTCTCCAGCGAAGCCGGATTTCTTCATATAATGCTGGCTCGCTATCGCTCGCCAGGAAGAAATCGACACCTACATGGGGATAAACATCTTAAAATAGTTGGCTGAATGGGGCCGAATGGATACAAGCCAGAGAAAGAGAGAAAAGGACAGAAATAACAGCCAGCAGGTCACCCCCCTTAACCTACTATGACTTGCTTCTATCTTTCATTTACTATCGTATTCATATAACACACACTCGGATACACAGGCTACGAGCGAGCGCGTTTATATTTTAGTTACAGTATATGGTGCCATTAAAAGGAGTTCTTATGATTAACCCGGGAACGGTGAAGGTCCTCCATTAAATCTGTATTTTTTTTATTTTTATTTTTTTTACATAGGGGGAAAAAAAAAAAATCGCATTACAGACTCAATTGAGGACCTTCACAGTTCTTGGGTTAACTATATTAGCGCTTGTAATATTTATAATTTCTTGACTTACACTCTGTAAACTGTAATACCTTTGCCCTAAAGCAAAAAATATAAGTAAGTCGTTTGCTAGTCATTCATCTAATTTTATAAATGAAAAGTGTCGGAAGTAAGACATTTGCAGCAATATTTTGACTTAGCACTTCTTTTTAAGGGGAGATTTCCACTTGAGGGATTTTTTTTCTTTACCCCTTTCTCCCTCATGTTTAGTCCCATTGCTTTTGAGATTTTAAGATGTTCGCCCCATTAATTTGGCGATTTTAAGAACTTTCACCCCATTTATGTAACTTTTAAGACCTTTCGTCCCATGTAGGTGTCGATTTTTTCCTGGCGAGCGATAGCGAGCCTGTAATTTAAGAGGAACCGGCCAAAGGCCGGGAAATTTTTCTACCGAAAAATTATACAAATTTATCTTGAAAGGGGGTCAAGGGGGTGTAATTTCAAGCTTGATGGACGTCTAGGAAACACACTTAAAACCTCCCCTTAAGCTACACCAGACTTACTCCGCCTTACCTAACCCTCATCAGGAATACTAATGTGTTGGGTAACTCCACCTACCACCTCTCTCTCTCTCTCTCTCTCTCTCTCTCTCTCTCTCTCTCTCTCTCTCTCTCTCTCTCTCTCTCTCTCTCATTCGCTCTCTCTCTCTCTCTCTCTCTTCTATCTCTCTCTCGATCTCTCTCTCTCTCTCCACTCTTCTCTCTCTCTCTCTCTCTCTCTCTCTCTCGATCTCACTCTCTCGATCTCGCTCTCTCTCTCTCTCGCTCTCTCTCTATCCTCTCTCTCTTCTCTCTCTCCTCTCTCTCTCTCTCTCTCTCTCTCTCTCTCTCTCTCTCTCTCTCTCTCTCTCTCTCTCTCTCTCTCTCTCTCTCTCTCTCTCTCTCTCTCTCTCTCTCTCTCTCTCTCTCTCTCTCTCTCTCATGCCTAATCATGCCTAACGAACCTTATCGAATTTTATGACAACCTATTTAAGATTAATGATTTTACCAAAAGTCTTGATATAGTGTACTTGGACTTCCAGAAGGCCTTCGACAAGGTCCCTCATAATAAATTACTTCAGAAGGTCGAGAATCTAGGAATACAAGGCAACACACTTAATTGGATAAGGAATTGGTTAAGCGAAAGAAAACAGAGAGTAATTATTAATGGAGTGGAATCAGAATGGACTCCGGTGACTAGTGGAGTCCCACAGGGTTCAGTTCTGGGCCCATTATTATTCATAATATATATTAATGATTTAGACAACGGCATTAATAACATAATTTCCAAATTCGCCGATGACACTAAAATAGGAAATGCAATAATATCAGAAAGCGATAGAAGTAGCCTGCAATCAGATTTAAACAAGATATCAGAGTGGTCAGAAAATTGGCAGATGCCCTTTAACGTAAACAAATGCCTGATACTACAAATAGGCTCCCGAAACAACAAATACGAATACCATATGAATGGAGAAAAGATAAAGAGCGTATCACAGATAAAAGACCTAGGAGTGCTTATCAATGAAAATCTAAAATCTACAAGCCAATGCACCACAGCATCTAACAAAGCAAATAGAGCGCTAGGTTTCATTAAAAGAAATTTTCATTGTCATAGTAAAGACATAGTTGTACCACTTTATAAAAGTATTGTGAGGCCACATCTGGAGTATGCTGTGCAGTTTTGGTCTCCCTACTTAAAAAAAGACATAGAGAAACTAGAATCCGTTCAGCGTAGAGCAACAAAGTTAATCCCTTCCCTTAGAAATAAGCCATACAATGAGAGATTAAGAGAACTCGACCTGTTTTCCCTTAAGAAACGGAGAATAAGGGGACAGCTGATAGAGTGTTTTAAGATACTAAAAGGCTTTAGTAACGTAAATTCTAATAATCTATTTAAGATAGCCAAAGAAGGTTCCACAAGAGGAAACAAATTAAAACTAACAGGCAGGAAAGCGAACCTAGACATAACTAAAAATTTCTTCACCCACAGTATTATTAATGAGTGGAATAAGCTCCCTAATGAAGTTATTGACAGTGACTCGATATACACATTTAAAAAAAGGTTAGACACATATCACAGAAAAGTTGGTCTGCAGTAGAAGCTGATCACTGATAAGAGAACCTGGCGGAAATGAAAACGTTTTTAGTTGGGGAAAAAAAAATGAAGGTGTGCATGCCTTTTCCTTTCCATTTCTAACTATACTATAAATTCCTTCAGGCGATTTCCAAGCCCTGCAAGGTTATTCACTTCTAACTATTTTCATGTACGGCATATTGCCGGAGGGAGCGGAGGGTGGGGAGAGAGCCTTCATCTTTGCTATCCTTTCCTTCCACTTTCTCTTAGGGTTGCTATCTCTATTAGGATTAAGTCCTGGTCACCTCGTAGGGATCGTAAGATCTGTGTGGCCAGTGTATCTATGTAAATCTATGTAAATCTCTCTCTCTCTCTCTCTCAACACTCAACGTTGGAGTGCCACAAACTTCAATTGTCACCGCAACTCCAGCAGCCACCAACGCCCCAACGTCAACTGCCAACAATTCAACGCCTACAGTAGCCATTTCAGCTGATGTTTCCGATACTCAAGATACAAATAGCGACTCTCTTCCCCCTCAAGACAACTTCCGTGTCGTGAGGAACAACGTTTGCCCCAAGACCAGGAAACACATACCGATTACAGAGTGTCAAAACCGTTTCCAGATACTCGCAGACTCAGATGACGAAGAGGAAATAGAAGAAGTCCGGCTCGTGGGAGACTCGATGATACGTGGTCAGCTCACAGAGTTTTGCGCCAGGGCACCTAAGACCAGGAAGCGTTTTTGTATCCCTGGTGGTGGTGTGGATGACGTAGTTGCAGCAGGTGACGAAGTATCAAAGCTGGCCCCTGCAAAAACAATGTACGTCATCCACGTTGGATCCAACGATCTACAGCGAACCCGGTCGGAAGATTTGCTTTTAAAGTACCAGCAGCTGATCACGTCGTTTAAGGAGAAGTCATCAAGGATCATCGTCTCAGGAATCGTCCCCCGGCTCGGTGTAGAGAGCCGATTTTACAACATAGCCACCAGCACAAATCGTTGTCTAGCAAACCTCTGCAGGAAGGAGAAAGTGGGATTCGTCGACACCTGGGACAATTTCTACTACGATGACTATTTGTTTTCGGATGATGGAGTTCATCTGAACCAGGTGGGAGCAGCGCGTTTTGGGCGTCTTATCAACGATGCGGTGAAGGATTTTCGGAGAAGAAATCGACTCAGCACAGGAAAACCAGGAAGGAGGACCGAAGACAGCGAGGACGGCAATCTACAAAGGAATTAAATACTAATCCGTCAAGAACCGCGAATTTGGATAAAGCTCCACCAACACGACCCAAATTCAAAAACCGTCAGGGATAACGACCGAGGACCGAGGACAGCCATGAATGTAAATGTAGATCCGACCAGAACCAAAAATTCGATGAAAGAACGATCTGCGAGTTCTAAAACCGCAACTTTAAAGGTTTTCTATGCAAACGCTCGTAGCATACGCAATAAATTTTCAGATTTAGAGGAACTAGTGTTTACAGAAAATTATGATGTGATTGGCATAACAGAATCTTGGCTCAATACACAAGATAGAGACTTTTTAGCAGAGTATTCACTTCCCGGTTATGTAATGTTTGAGAACAGCCGAATAAATAAAAATGGAGGTGGCGTTTTATTTTATATCAAAGAAAGTCTTAACCCGACCCTCGTGTCAAAACCTCAAATTGTGAACGTCGACACATCTTTTGTGCTAATAAAGAATAATAAAGGTACAAAAATAATACTTGCGTTAATATACAGACCTCCAGCTCAATCAGTGCAAACTGACCGAGAAATTTACGAACAAATTGCAGATGTAAGTAACTCACAAGATACCGTAATTTTTGGCGACTTTAATTTACCTGTGACCAAGTGGGGCGATACTCTTACTTCACACTCCGGACATGACTTGTATACGAACTTGCAAGAGAGTTCGCTTTATCAATTTGTTCGAATGCCGACCCGTGGTAATAACGTTCTTGACATTGTACTTGCAACAAAAAGAAGAATTGATAGAGAATTTGAATGTTGGTGATGAATTCAGTAACAGCGACCATCGTACGATAACTTTCACTTTAAAGTTTACTAGTAACGAACCAAATAGTAGCATCGAAAAAGTCCCTAATTTCAAGAAAGCAAAACTTCCATAAACTTAGAGCTATGTTTAAAGAAACTGACTGGAGCTTTTTAATTAACAATAACGAAATCACTACATCTTGGAAGTTATTCGAAACCACTTACCTAAAAGCAGTGCAAGACTGCATACCATCGAAAATACGGAGTCCAGGCCATAATAATAAGCCCAAATGGTGGAATAAAGATATTTCAAACTGCCTGCTTGCTAAAAATGTGCTAATGATAGATTAAAATCCTCACAAAATGACGAAGAACGGGTGAAATTTGTAGAGCTACGACGCAAAGCCAAAAAGTTAATTAAGCAAAGTAAAAAGACCTTAGAGTTACATATTGCGAATCAAAGTAAAACAAACCCGAAAGAATTCTATAGTTATATCAGAAAGAAAAAAGTAGTTACTTCAACTGTTGGACCGTTAGTCGATGAAAAAGGAGAATACACCAAAGACGAAGTACAAATGAGTAATGCCCTCAATACCTTCTTTGCATCAGTTTTTACAACAGAAGACCTCAGTGATATCCCTACACCATCGCCGATTCAGATTGATAATTCAGATGTTCTAAGCAATATCACCGTTACAGAGAGAGAAGTATTGAGTTGTTTAGATAAACTCAAGGTAAATAAAACGCCAGGACCTGATACAATCTCGCCTAGAGTTCTAAAGGAAGCTAAGAATGAGCTCTCCAAACCACTGACATTACTATTCAATAAATCCTTGCAGTCTGGAACTATGCCTGATCAGTGGAAGCTAGCCAACGTAACACCGATATTCAAAAAAGGCAGCAAATCCCTACCCAGTAACTATCGTCCAATTAGCTTAACCTCAGTTGTATGTAAAATGCTAGAAACGGTCATACGAGACAGACTCGTAAATCACTTGGAGGAAAATAACATACTTAAAGATACTCAACACGGCTTTCGTAAAAAACGTTCCTGTTTAACAAACCTCTTAGACTTCTTCCACGATATCCTCAACCTCTACGATGAGAGTAAAGCTGTAGATATTATATACCTTGATTTTCAAAAGGCCTTTGACAAAGTTCCCCACAAACGTTTACTGCTAAAACTAAAAGCGCATGGAATACAAGACGGTGTGTTGAAATGGATAGAAAATTGGCTCAGCAACAGAAAGCAAAGGGTAGTCATAAACGGTAAGGCATCTAAATGGACCAATGTAAGTAGCGGGGTACCCCAGGGATCGGTACTAGGACCAATTCTCTTTCTAATTTACATCAACGACATAGATGAGGGTCTCACCTGCACAATCTCAAAATTTGCTGACGATACAAAAATTGCAAATAGCGTACTCTCAAAAGAACAAGTTGACGATATGCAACACAATCTAGATAAATTGTCATGTTGGGCCCAAATTTGGCAAATGAGTTTCAATGCGGATAAATGTAAAGTACTACATGTCGGATACCTAAATGAGAAAGCAAACTATTCGATGAATGGCACTCAGCTTAAGAATGTAAACAGAGAAACTGATCTGGGAGTAACAATATCGAGTAACCTAAAACCGAGTCAACAATGTTCAGAAGTTGTTAAGAAGGCAAACAAAATAATTGGCTTTATAGGCAGGTCATTTGAGCATAAATCCAAAGAAGTTATCCTAACCCTTTACAATTCCTTAGTCCGCCCTCTTCTGGAATACTGCGTTCAATCATGGTGCCCTTATTACCAAAAAGATATAAACAAGCTAGAACGAGTTCAACGTAGAGTTACCAAAATGATACCTAGCCTAAAGAACAAACCATACGAAGAGCGTCTTAGAGAATTAAATCTATTTCCTTTAACCCAGCGCAGATTAAGAGGCGACTTAATTCAAGTGTTCAAAATCATCAAAGGCATCGACAATATGAACTGTAGTAAGTACTTCACTATCGACCAATCTAATTACACGCGGGGAAACGGTGGCAAAATTATTGGTAAATCTTTTAACTCGCACGAATCTAAGAATTTCTTCTTCAATCGAGTTGTCAACTTGTGGAATGGGCTTCCCCGAGACGTTATAGACTGCAGCACCGTTGATTCATTTAAATTCCGCCTAGACAAATATCTCGCATCAAACCCGCGACTGACTGCGTTTGTAAATGAATAACTTTATCCTCCCCTCAGTTACTAACCCATATGTCCCCTACTAACTTCCTAGTCCTGCCACGTTAGTGGCAGGGCAGTAGTTCCCTTTCCAATGTTCCCTTACCCACTCTAAACCACTGTTTGGACACTTGATCCTCAGTGTTTTGGAGGACAAGCAACCTAGAAGGGTCACTAGATCTGTTGTTGCTTGATTTCCTTTGTACTCCTTTGTACTCTCTCTCTCTCTCTATATATATATATATATATATATATATATTTATTTATATACATATACGCAATTTGGATTATGTGTATGAATTGGAATACTTTCTTCAAGTAGGATTTCTCTTTCTCTTTAATATAAATAGGTAAACGTTAAATTTCTGTTATCACGCCGTGGTCGTGCCAGTGCCGGGAAATGTCTTAAAATTGGCGACACATAGAAAGTAATGGCATTTCTCCATACCACATCCTCCCCTTCCTTTATACCCCACCCTCCCTCAACTTGACCATTTTCTTTTCAGTTTGGCTTAGTTCATGGGTTAAAAAGCATGGACTCTTGTCCTTACTGTCGGTGGTTCGAGTCCCGGCTGAGAGTAAAAACATATACAGTATATCTTCTCAACAAGTAAGCTCTGGAACTCTCTCCCTCAATCTGTCTTTCCCTCATCCTATGACTTAAACTGGCTCAAGCTCCGTGTGTCCAAACATTTTGACTTAAACGTACCTTGAATTTAGATATCTTATCACTCTTTCACATTTATTTATCTATTTATTTATTTTAATTTTATTGTTTATGTTTTTTTGGAGAGGGGTGCACGAGTTGCAGGCATCTTTGCCTTTCGTCTCATTCATGCACAAACACAAATTTAAACAGAGAGAGAGAGAGCGAGAGCTAGAGAGAGCTCGATCTCTTTTCGTTGAAAATACGTAGACTACGAGAACCGCTCATTGAAGTGCGTACTTTCAGTTTGACCAGATACTTAGCCTATTATTTATACAACACACAATCATGGCTGGAATGTAAAGCTGACTAGGTTTAACATTAATATCACTCTTGAGAAACTTTATCACACATAAGATTTGTTTTACATGGGAACTGACTCTTCTGTACCAGCGACGTCATTTTCATTTTAGTCTATTGATATTTAGATGTTATTCAGCTTAGGAAGGACGTCTAACAATTAAAAGGCTCCATTCATCCTTTCAGCTACCATATATCCATCGTAAGCTTCCTAAAATCATCTAAATGCAGCTGAAATATATACACAAATACGTTACCGGGACAAAAAGGGGATAACTATTCTTTATAACTCCATGTAACTCCACCTGGTTATCAGTACCTAGGCTGCCACGTACCGGTACTATTCAATACCCCAATCTGTCTGGTGTGCCTGCAACAGCTATGACCAAATAACACGCAAATGGTGACAGAATATTTCACAACATCACTTTTTTTTCTTTCATGCAAATATATAAGTACCTAATAACTGAAGCCACAAGACAAATAAAACAAGGTGAAACAAAATTATCTGTACACAATCCGTAGATTTATCAGCGTACGTAATGGAGAGTGGGAAGTATCGATGGGGGGGGGGGTTGGCCTTGACAGACATAATGGAGAGGAGAGGGAAGGGAAGGGGGTACGGATGAGGGGAGGGAGACATATCACTCACAACGTTACAAACAGGCACTGCTGATAATTATGATAAAACAATGTACTTAATTTGTTTACATAAGATACTTCATATTAGTATTGTCCAGTAGACTTACGCAAAACGCGATTCATATAATGTAAGTAACGTGTTTTTATATCCATGTCCCAGTTATTTATATTTTGTTTGCTTTCCATATCCCCTTAAATCCTTAAATAAGGATACTACTATCACTAGGCTATAACGACAATAACAACAATAACAGGGCGGGTGCCGCCCCGAAAGGGGTTGAAATAGGGGAGCTATCCCCCCGCCAAAGGCGGCTTTCTAGGGCCTTTCCTAGCTGATGCTGAGAGGATTGGGTTCTAGTCATGTGGTGATGGGCTGGTCTATCAGAGTGAGAACTGAGCGATCTCTGCCACACCCATAGCTTACTCTGACTGTTCCTTTAACTTATATATTTTCTAGATCTCAAGTGACGGCGTCTTTTCCGTGGATTGACCTCCCAATCTACCAAGATTGGAAGCCAAAGCGTCACATTTTTCCCTTGCCCCTCAACTTTCTCTTCATAATTGCTGAGGGGCACATGGCCCTGGGTGGGGCTTTGGTTTCCTGGGCGTGTCCGTACCCTCCTCAGCTCCCGCCATGGAGTGGCTTTGGTCACCCAGGCTTTATTGTGGTTGGCAGGGAGGGTTCTGTGGGGGTGCTCGGTTATGGCCTTGGAATTGCTCGGGCCCTTGGGGCTGTTCGGCCAGGCAGCTTGGGGAACAACAACAACAACAACTACTACTAGTAATGATTATATTTATACCGGTATTGATTACATAAAAAATCATATGTGGAAAACTACTACTGTAATGAATAATAAATTACTAATTATTATTATACTCGGTGTCAGCAACTCTTACTTATATGGCAATTCTTCCAGCTGATTGACTTTTGCGACCATGATTATTAAAACATTTGTCAAGAGCCATGCAGCTGGAAATACCAACATATTGGTGGACCGATAATGGTCAGAGTCGCTGAAACCGATTATAGCAAGGTAACCAGGGCCCCAGGGGAGAGGAGGAGGTTGCAGCACGAAACTCGCTGTCATGAGTATAAATTGAGAATATACTGTAGTTTTTTCTTCACTCCGCGTCTCACTTTTCATCTAAATTGTCTCGCCCTTTATTACCTCCTATCATATCTCTATATTTGTTTGTATTAAATATCCCGTCGTTATTATTTATCATGTTTAATGTAGCATAACTTGTTTACCGTATACATAATACCCTGGTAATATTTACTAATGTTAATGTTCAATAATCCATGAGGGCACAGGACTCAGATAACTGTTAGTGTCTAATTCTACCCGTAACACTTTTACTCATTCTAATGCTGCCATGACCACTTCAAATAGAAATATTAAGCATAGTATGGTAATGTAGTAGACTAGTGGTATCATGGCTAACTGCATATCCTAGGGTTCTGGGTTCAAATTGGGTTAAACCACTTCCAACTCAATCCAATTATTCATTTTTTTTTTTAGGATTTAACTCCCAACCCTCGGGGGGGGTATCATGGTAGCGCCTGGCGGGCATATTTACCGAAAATGAGCATCATTCCATGCTCTTTTTCATGCATAAGCAAGAGAGTAATACAATTATATATCCGTGAAAGAGGGAAAAACGAGATTTCCAATGACATCTGAATCATTCTTGTACGACAATGGGTTATCTTGCAACGATCGTGCAACTGCAAGTGAAAGTATCCTAAAATGAGGTATTTTCCCCGGATTTATCCTTATTTTGAGAGATACTGAGATTGAGGATCGATACAGTAGGTCTCGGTGCGGGTCCCGCCGCTGCCACGAGCGGACCGAGCCCGCCTGTTGTCCTTGTAATGCTTGCTCTCGCCCTCATCGCTCATAATGGCCTCAAAAAGGCACGAGTTACATGACAGGCACCGCAGGGGTGGCTAATATATCTCCCGTCATATGACAGTCACCGTCGGTTGAGGGTTAATGGTATATGGGTGCAAAGGGCTAATTGTTAAAGGCGTACCGTATTGTGATGATTGGGTTATATTGAAGCCTAATAGCATACTTTGGTTAGATTAAGAGACAAGATCACGAGACAGTGGCAATGCAGCTTTGAGAAGTTGAACTACAACTAGCCTGGGGGAGACAGCGAGAGGCCATTGGTCTGGGAAACCAAGAGCATGTTGATCTGGTTGCATAAATCCGTTACACTTGTCGTCTCATTCGCCATCTGGAATAAGACCTTTAGACTTCATAATTTTTAGTGATCGAATCTACAGACTCTGGATTTTTTTTGTCTGGGAAGAGCGTTGGAACATAAAAATCTTCCAAAACCTATTTTAATAGAACCTAACATAACCTCTTTCTTTGCACAGGCCGAGTGGACGAGAGAGAACTACGGTCATCATTCGAACGTCTGGGCATCCACATTACTCACGATGAGGCCAAGAGGCTCCTGCAGAGGTGAGTGTATACATTTGAATGCTGAAGTTGCTCTCAGTATTGGGGTCGGTTTGTTGCTAGCCTAATATTGTAAACTGTGGAAGGGGAGTTTCATTTTACTGTATCTTTTTTATTTATTTATATATTTGTTTAATGTTCCTCCGGACATAGGCTAACAGCCTGTAGATTCAACCACTGTACACAGTGAAGTCATGAGGGCTTATTCTAGATGGTGAGTGAGACATCGAGACATATTGAGTGTTGCAAGTTGCAACAGGCGTGTTCGTGGTCTTTCGTAGACCTACGATGCCTGCTTGTGGCAAGTTGCAATTCCTCTCGAAGCTGCATCGTCATGTCTCGCTGTCTCATCTCACAATCTCGGACACCTCTCCCTCTCTCAAACGCCACGTATTGTTTACTCACTAGGCACTGCCGCCATAACATACTTTGATTATAGGAATATTCATGCAAAGATCATTTATTGGACACAGCGAGGGTATTTTTATGGGGTGTCAATGGGGTTTGTGGTGATGCACTGGCAGTAAGCAAAGTACAAATTCCAACACAATAATATCTTCCAATTGACACATCTTGATTTGAACCCGGGACCTTAAGATTACCAGTCCAGCAGCAAGACCACTCCACCACATCAAAACCACTCCACTAAACCTTCCCTTATTTTGTGTGTTGTAATGGATATATTATTATTATTGTTATTTGTTATGCAATTTATTTAAGGCCTTGGTTCTATAGTATTCAGCTGGGTAAGTCAAACAACGAGAAACTTATACATAAAACTAGTTTATTGAATATATGGTTTAGTGTGTACGCAAAATACAAATTACAGATACACTACAACACTATACAATATCACAACAGTAAGTCATATCATAATCAGGGGCCTCTTGCAACCTCAGACGATAACACTTTTACTGAATACACTCTTTTGGTCTACCTGGACCAAACGTGGCCATGAGCATTTTCGTAAATGTGAATAACAAAGGTTAATATTGGTTTTGGATTCCGGAGAACCGCAGTATATTAATATCTTCCTGGGTTAATGGGACACTAACTTTACCACGTTGATTTGGCAGCAACTAAACTGCATGCACTAAGCTGATTCATCATAGGGGTAAGCTAGCTTTCACTATCGGGTGCAGGGAACAATAAGTACCTATCTGACTGATTGGGTATAATTCCTAGCTTGGCAACTTGGGTTCAGGGAACAGCAAGCGCTTGGGTTCAGGGAACAGCGAGCGCTTAAACTGTGTAATGACTTACTTGATATTGATTCTAAGCTTAACTGGAGTTTACGGAATGAAGCAAGTTACAGATTTCTTGATCTAGATATTTACTTATCTGGTATCAGGGAACAGCAGATAGTTTGTAACAAGGGCCCTAGCAACACTTCCATTAGTGTTCTGTTAATCGTCTAATGATTCTATGAGCCGTTCTAATAACAGCGACTTAAAGGTGGTGGGGCGGCCCTCCAGGACCAGGGTGTCGTCGGCAGGTTCGGCACCTCGTCAGCAGTACATCTTCTGGAGGGGTAACAGCAGGGTCTCTCGGCTCGTCGTCAGCTGGGCCACACACAAGGGCACCAGCAGCAGGGTCACACAAAGGGCGTCGAAAGCAGGACCTCTCACTGGCGTGCGTAGCGGGACATACGTCAGCAGCGTCGTCAGGGGCGGCTGGCTCAATAATATTGCAGGGCGTCTCGGTGGCTGTCACAGTCTCAGGTCCAACAGCTTCGGGAGCTTCACCTCCCAGTGTATGGATAACTCTTTGAAGTAGAAGTCAGGGGTGCCCAGGTTATAGCTACCGTTTAGGTCTCGGAGCTCTAGCAACTCTGCACACTCGGCTGCAGGGAGTAAACCCACTAGTGGCTGCGGGAGGCACAAGGTTTGTCTATTATTTATCTCTTCTATATCTGTCAAATAGTCATTTTTCATATAGCCTCTTTCTTGTGCTCACGTCCACTAAACTGGGTTCACCACTGCACACCTAGGCCTAAAGTGTTGCAAGAGAAGAAGGGGATGGCTGCTGGGGCTACAGGGGAGGGTAAGTCGGGTTCAAGGGAACAGCGACTGTCTGACTTTGGGCTGGTTCTGGGGCCTATATACCTTGCTGATGGATCGGGGGGTTTTCTGCCAGCCAATAAGAGGGCTTCCAGGATCTTCTAGCAGGACTCTTGATCCTCGTTTTTGGAACGAAACTCTGATGCTCCTTCACCTGCCCATCAAGGCCAAACAGAGATGCCTGCCAGGAAAGCGTCTTGGCCAATGGGAGGGTTGGGATTCTTCTCCAGCATCTTAGGAATGCCTTGGCTCGACCAATGGGAGACCGGGGGAAATGCTGATGCTCCTCCTTCTTCCAGGTAGCTTCAGGTGAAGAAGGGGAATCTCGATCATCGTCATCTATAAGGGTGGGGAGGGATTTGATTGAAGGGGGCATGTGCCGCACCTTCTGTGGGGAAGGGACTTTGAGGGGTTGCGGGATCCTCATAGACATGAGGTCAGGAAGCATGTGCGTCGCTGACCCCTTTCTAGGCTGTGTGGACGGTTTAACATCATCATTATTATTGTTATTATTATTATTATTATTTATGGTTTAATTGTATAATATACGTGGTGTATGGCCTTTTCTACTTTTGTCATCTAGTGCTATTTATGTTAGATTTAAGAAATATAAGTGGTCCTGGTATTACTTGAGTGTTAGCCTATCTGCCAAAACTATCAAACGTGAGCCACAGAACAAAAAGACCTGGTTAGTCTTTGGCAAATCATATCGAAAAGTTTATAGCAATAGTTGTTAACTTTATTTATATACTGTATATATATATATATATATATATATATATATATATATTTTTTTTTTTTCTATGTGAGTGAGGGAGACAAAAGGCAGAACTGCCTGTAGCGAGTGCCTTCCCCAGAGTTGAAAGAATGACAGGGCCAAAATCAAGGGACGTTCTAGCCAAAATGCCTGGACACACAGAGTTTGAAGCAATTTAAGTCATAGGAAGAGGGGAAGACTGATTCTGGGAGAGAGTTCCAGAGCTCAGCTGTTAAATAGAAGAAAGTCTGAGAGTAACGTTTCACTCTTGGGTTAGAGAGTTGCACAGAGTAGGGGTGGGATTGTGTTGCAAGACGGGTAGAGGAGGTGGTATACACTGGGAGAGCTCTGAGGAACACTGATTATTATAGTAGCGATAGAATAGCGAGAGAGATGCAACATTGCGGCGGAGAGAGAGAGATTGCAGAGAGTTGGTGAGTGGGCGGGAGTTAATGCTACGAAAGGCCTTGCTTTCTACTTTGTCTAGGAGTGCGGTGTGAGAGGATCCTCTCCACACATGTGAACAATACTTAATACATGGACGCACTGTGCCCCTGTACAGAGCAAGAAGCTGTGCAGGGGTAAAGAACCCCTTGAGGCGGTTGAGCACACCCAGCTTCTGGGAGGCTGCCTTAGCGAGACTGGTAATATGGTCCCTCCAAGTGAGAGCAGAAGAAAAAGAGACACCGAGAATATTGAGAGAAGATGAAGGATTGAATTTTGTATTGTTGAAGAATGAGGGATAGTCCTCTGGGAGTTCCGAACGGGTAGATAGATGGATAAATTGGGTCTTCGAAGCATTAAAGGCAACAAGGTTTTCTCTGCCCCAATTGGAAATAGTAGTTAGATCAGAAGTTAAGTGTTCTATGGCTTCATTACGTTTTTCTTTGAGGGATTGCTGGCGTTCTGGAAAACTAATTGAGTAGTGTAAGGTAGAGTCGTCGCGTATGAATGGATGGGACTGGAGGTACAGTTGAGAAGATCATTTATGAAAATTAGAAAGCTAGGAGATAGGACAGAGCCCTGAGGAACACCAGAGTTGATGGGATGAGGAAGTGAGCGATGGCCATCCACAACCGCAGCTATGGAACGGCATGAAAGGAAATTAGAGACAAAGGCACAGATGGAGGAATAGAAACCGAAGGAGGGTAGTTTAGAAATTAAAGATTTGTGCCAGACTCTATCGAAGGCCTTCGATATGTCTAGTGCAATAGAACAGTTCTCACTGAAGTCCCGAAAGGAGGATGACCAAGAGTCAGTAAGATATGAAAGAAGATCACCAGTAGAGCGACCCTTAAGGAAGCCATACTGGCGATCTGAGAGTAGATAATGGGAAGAGAAATGCTTAAGAAATTTGGAAGCAAGAATAGTTTCAAAAACTTTAGAGATACAAGATATGAGAGCAATTGGGTGATAGTTGGAGGGTTGAGAGCAGTCACCCTTATTTGGGACAGGTTGAATGAGAGCAAACTTCAAGCAAGAAGGGAAGACGTTATAGGAGAGACAGAGACGAAAGAGTTTGCCTAGGCAGGGAGTCAGCACGGAAGCACAGTTTTTTAAGTACAACAGGAGGAACGCCGTCCGGACCGTACGCCTTCTTAGTATTAAGCCCAGAGAGGGTAGAAAGTACATCTTTAGAAGAGATTAGGATATTAGGCATAAGTAGTGGAGAGGGAGGAATAGCTCTGGAATCATCCAAGGTGGAGTTTCTAGCAAAAGTATGAGCGAAGAGTTCAGCTTTGTCAGAGGAAGAAGTGATGGTTGTGCTATCAGAGTGGAAAAGGGGAGAGAAAAACGAGGAAGATTTTTGTTTGGAGAGGTTTTTGGCTAGATGCCAAAAAGCTTGGAAAGAGCTAGAGTTGGATAGTTCAGTGCATTTATTATTGATGAAAGAGTGCTTGGCAAGTTGAAGAACAGATTTGGCTTGATCCCGGGCAGAATGGTTATATATACTGTAGGTTTGTATTTTTGTTCACAGTAACATGATGTACAGTACACATATTACTTTGCTAGTTGTGTGTCTATTTATTTATTGGTCAAGATATTTTGTTGGTGATATACATATTACCTATGGGGTAATGACTGTTTTTGTATGTGTTTAAATTATTTGATATTGTTGTTTGTTGTTGCTGTTCCTGTTCCCCAGGCTGCCTGGCCGAACAGCTCCAAGGCCCCAGGCAAGGCCAAGGCCATAAACGAGCACCCCCACAGAACCCTCCCTGCCTACCACAAAAAAGCCTGGGTGACCGAAGCCGCTTACAGGCAAGGAACCGAGGAGGGCGCGGAAACGCCCTGGATACCGAAGCCCCACCCAAGGCCCTGTGCTCCTCAGCAATTATGACGGGAAAGCTGAGGGGCAAAGGAAAAAATGTGACGCTTTGGCTCCCAATCTGCCAACCTTGAGAGTTGGCAGTAGGGAGGTCAATCCACGAAAGAGACGCTGCCACTTGAGATCTAGGAAATATACAAGTAAAAGGAACAGTTAGAGTAAGCTATGGGTATGGCAGAGAACGTTTAACTCTCACTCTGATAGACCAACCCATCACCACATTTGATATTGTTAATCTATTCTATGTTCCAACATGAATTGGTATTTCAATCATGCTCCTATTATTACTAAAGTGTTTTGTTTTTATTTCATTAATATGTACAGTTTCTCGCATGAATTTCAATCTACCCTATAATTTTGTCTATGAAAGTAAATGTTGGAATAATTTGTTTAATATCCGTTAATTAATCATATGAATTAAGCAAAAGATAGAAATGAATAAACTAGTGGGTTGATTAAGTCTGTAGGCTATATTTTAATCAAGCAATGCCGTTTAAGAAAAATATCACGCAACCCACCAGGGATAGAATCCTGGGTGTGGGTGGATAGTGTGAGGTCTGTATATTTTGTAAGCCATTACTCTTTATATCTCTAATAGCATAAATACAATTAGCACTGGGCTAGTTGGAAATATTTCTGGGTGTATGTTGTGAAATTATTAATTGAGAGTTAGACTATACTGTAGGCCTATGATATAATAACTAGAGGGGTACTCGGGTGAATGTTATATGATAGATATATGCACTGTGTAATTATTTATATTTTAGTTACATATAATAGTGTGTTCGTCACCATGTTGTTTCTATGTGTATGAAGGAGACAAAAGGCAAAGATGCCTGTAACAAGTGTCTCCCCCAAAAGTTGAAAGAGTGACAGTCAAAATCAAGGTACGTTAAAGGTAATGTAGAGGCTTTGGAAAGATGTCTGGTGTGCTTGACAGGTGTAGTAAAATTAACAGGAGGAGGGGGGTGTTTGTGAGAGTTAGCTGGATTGCTCTATGTGTAGGTGAGGCGCAAATAGAAACAGTGGGGGAAGCCAGGCAAATTAAACAGGAGTTCCAGCGCTTCTTTATCATATGCCTATGTGGCCTCCCCTGGGTATTGCCCTCCTAGATTGGTGCCTACAACCTCCCCAATCAGACGTTTCTGCCCGTCATCGTATGGGTACAAGTAAGTAACCCAACACACAGCTTGTTATATTGTATTCCCCTCTCCCCCCCCCCCCCCCACACACACACACGTACGTTTGCGCATTGCATTTGATTACACAGCCTATGTATTTGTAAGATTGCGTAAAACAAACACTGATTAAATAGAGGTGGTAGATATAAATGTGTGAGTAAAACAAATATATAAATATACCATGTCTGCAACTATAACTTATAATGCTACAGATGCGTCTCCTCATTTACGTAGTAGGCTATTAATTAGTAAACACTTTGTTAGGCCTTCCCCTGTTATTATGGGGTAGCAGTGGTGCCCTTGAAATGTGTTGTTTTGTAGATTTTCACACACACATACACTCTCTCTCCCTCCCTCCCTCGCTCCTTTCATTTGCCTCTGTACCCCACTTACTCCACCCTGCACTCATCGTTTCCCTGAGCACCTAGCTTTACCACGACTGTATATCCCTCACGTACTAAAATAGAGGCAACCGTGGCTTTACCCCGACCGTTCCTCATTTTCCTCATCTCGTCTTCTGCTTCCCTCTCTTTTTCACTGTTCTCTCTATCTTCTTTATTGTATTTCTCCTCTTCCCTCTTCTTATATTCAATTCTGCTTGGTGTTCTCCCCTCCTACCTCTCTACTCTACTCCCTCTCTCTCTTTCCTTTGTAGCTCTCCTTTCTCTTGCACTTACCATCACTACCACCACGCCCTCTACGGCACATGCGCCGTTTCATCCCGGGCGCATATTAGCACCTATTTTTAAACACGCCTGTCACACACACACACACACTAGTTATTGACGGCAAGGATCTAATTACGTAGAATGTCAGATAAGTCCACTGATTCGAAATAAACTATTGAGCCGTTCTTCGAATCACATATTGCCATATCGTATTATATTTTGAGTAATGTTGCAGCCGGCTTTGATAGTTTTATCCTTCTTTTTGTCTTTCTATGCTCACGGCCAACTAAAGGAAATACCTTATATTAATTTCTAGGTAAAGATAAGTTATGTGTGTTTACCAGGTCAGAGATATCATGGCATGTGGGACAATTCGTACAAGGGCATGCCTAGGGTAGACAGTAGGCTTGGTGTGCAAATATTTATAGCCATTATCTTAAACAAGATGAGGGGTAGGCCTATCTTCTCCCATTCGTCTATTGGAAGTACACCGGGAATTAGAAAAGTAACCTCTTTCTAAGTTTAAGACTATTGCCCTATTTTTTTGTACCTAAAGGTTGGGCAGAAGTAATGAATTGTATCGTCATTTATGAAAATATTATATAAGCTACTATTATTAAGCGGAAATGTAACAGTGTTATTCTCTTATATATGTGTCAAGAAATCGGCTGATATGCGAGGACATTAAATGTCCGACAAATTTTGTCGTCTGGTTAAGATGAATAAAGTACAGAGTATCCGGTACGGTATTTTAGGTATCTAGGCTTCTAGTGTATTTGTTGAAGCTGTAGCCTACACCAACTATGTACAGGGTGTCGCAGAATTCGGTTACCCACCTTTCAGACATTGGCAACCCTGCTTTTATATACATGTGTGTAACCAAACTGTAAACTGTGTGGATCGTGCGATGAATATTTTGTTTTTAGCAAACAATATCTTCACAACCATTGAATACATTGCCTTGTATAAACCGCATTAAATGCATTAGTATTAGAAGCTACTGGTATTGTTAAACTTGCAATAAAATGTGCCTATATGAACAAGCCTATGTAAAGAAAGGCAGCGTCACCAATGTCTGCAAGGTGGGCAACCAAATTCTGCGCCACCTTGTATAATAAACATAACAATATTCATAATCTTAGTTGTACAGTTCTCTCTCACTCTCACTCATATATATATATATATATATATATATATATATATATATATATATATATATAATATGTGTGTGTAGTTTAATTTAACTAGATATACTAACTAAATAGATTGACGTACCGTATAATATTAATGGTATTTGTGAATGAGTTAAATACCACATACAAATCTGAGTAACTTTTTAAAGTGGTGTACGTACGGTATATAGGTGTCCTTGGCACCCCTGGTCCCTGAGTTCACCTGTCGCCCATCTTTACCCGTGACCTACTATGGGTTTCAGAGGCCGTGTTACATCGTTTTTCGGGAATAACTTATTAACAAACAGGTGGAACAGTATGATATCTTGACACAGCTTTGTTCACACCGTGCCCTAATTTTCGTCAATATAGTGCATTACCAAAAGTGTAGAAATAAGGCACTTGTCCCTGTGTCATGAGGTTAAAGTCACACATTAATGACTACGAAACGGACAAGTCTGCCGTGGCTTACCTGTGAGAACCACCAAACCATTATTGCTCCTCCATCAAACACGGTAGTTATCACCCACCACCCAACCCTACTATCGCATTTAAATTCGAGTGATATGTCAATATCAAGTATAAATATACAAAAAGTATGTATTTTGCATATTTATATTTTGATATTGACAGATAACTTGCATTTAAATGCGATAGTAGGTTTGGGTGGTGGGATATACTACCGTGTTTAATGGAGGAGCAATAATGGTTTGGTGGTTCTCACAGGTAAGCCACGGCAGACTTGTCCGTTTCGTAGTAATTAATGTGTGACTTTAACCTCATGACTAAGGGACAAGTGCCTTATTTCTACACTTTTGGTAATGCACTATATTGACGAAAATTAGGGCACGGTGTGAACAAAGCTGTGTCAAGATATCATACTGATCCAACTGTTTGTTAATAAGTTATTCCCGAAAAACGATGTAACACGGCCTCTGAAACCCATAGTAGTTCCTTGATGGCTGTCAGGAGGGCTAGGTCCAGGGGAATATAGAGAGGGGTTCGAATGGGAGGGGATATTTGGGTAGGGGGCAAGGTAGGAAGGGCGATCCGGTGGTCTACGGACCTAAAGTTTTGTACATTTGGCTGGTTGATGGTTGTAAATCAATGCTTTCCTATAGCTTTGCTAATGCAGAACTTATCTAATTAATTTGAAGCCTATGGAACCGGTTATCTTGCAGTTATTCAGCTTCAATAACTTATTGATGCCTTTCATTCACTTTTCAGTCCTCTGTTAGGATAGGTTGTCATAAGGAAAGGTGGGATGTGAAGAGAACAGGGGGAAGGCATTGGAGGAGGAGAGAAAGAAAGGAAAGTTTTTGGGTGGAAGGGAACATGGTGGGATGACTGAGTTAAATGATGGAGAAATAAAATGCGAGCAATTTTGTAAAGTGGTGTGTTTATTCCATCCTTCCCTAGGTTACCTCCACCTGGTTCTCCCCTTAACGTCACCTCTCTCCCATCTTTACCCGTGAACCAATTCCTTCACGGGGGGCCAGAAAGAGGGGGGGGGGGGGGGGGGTGTATAATGGATATAATACAGAGGGATAGTACAAAGGAGTACAAAGGAAATCAAGCAACAACAGATCTAGTGACCCTTCTAGGTTGCTTGTCCTCCAAAACACTGAGGATCAAGTGTCCAAACAGTGGTTTAGAGTGGGTAAGGGAACATTGGAAAGGGAACTAATCTGCCCAAGACCACTAATCGTGGCAGGAGTGCTAGGAAGTTAGTAAGGGGGACTTACTCTGGTTTAGTAACTGGGGGGAGGATAAAGTTATTTCATTTTACAAACGCCAGTCAGGTCGCGGGTTTGGATGCGAGATATTTGGGTCTAGGCGAAATTTTAATGAATCAACGTGCGTTTTGCCTGCAGTCTATAACGGCTCGGGGAAGCCCATTCCAACAAGTTGACAAACTCGGAGTTGAAGAAGAAATTCTTAGATTCGTGCGAGTTTAGAAAAAGGATGATTACCAATAAATTTAAAATTGCAAACCCGTAAAACACGGACAATGTTGAATCCGCAAGAAAAACAAAACCGCGAAAAAGAGAGAGGTTACAGCGGAAGAAAACAAAGAGATAAAGGAGGAACTTAATCTCCGCGTGTAATTAAATTGGTCGATAGCAGAGGCATACTTACTACAGTTCATATTGTCTGATGCTTTGATGAAAGGTTTGCACGACGTTGAAGTTAAGGTTCGGCCTCTTAATCTGCGCTGGGTTAAAGGAAATAGATAGTGGGGGTTGGGGGAGGATATAATGGATATTTTACAGTGGGATAGGGAAAGGAGATCGGGGGAATGGTGGGAAGAGGAGAACAAGGAATGTAATGGGTAAGATGAAGAGGGTACCTCAATAGTTTGCCGAATTTTGTTTATGATGTTACATTTAGAGCGGTACGCTAATTCAACATTTGTATGACGTCAAACAAATAGTACTAGTCACGGGCTATTAGTAACACAAGGACTGCCATGGAAAGGGGATACTAATTCAATATTTCACAGTTTGTAGGCAATATTGTCGGCTGTAGAATAATAAGATGAACACGGAGAGATCTTTAAACTTTAGCTAGAAGTCGAAGAAGAGGAGTCATCATCATCATCATCATCATCATTATCATCATACTTAGAAATATATATAGACATACTAAATAGTACTCTATTATTGGTTAGATTCTAGGACAAGGAGTGGGCTAAACTGGGGTAAGTTGAGGCGTAGATCAAGGGATGGTAGTGTGACTTTCTTTTCACGTGTTGGGTAAGAGTGGAGTGTTAGTGTGTACATT